>CAAKHD010003970.1:5867-33367 GCA_901007705.1 Fistularia tabacaria | reverse complement strand
ACTGAAGGTACGATGGCGGCAGTGGCGCCATGATGGCGGCGGCGAGCGCAGCATCCTGACGGTTGTCCCTTTTTCTGCGCAGAGAAAGTGTGTGTGTCGATGGTGACGCCCCGATCCTCCACGATGCCCCCAAAAGAACAGTACCAGCAGGGGGAGACGGTCACCGTGACCTGTGACCTCGGTCATTTTGTCAACTCTGTGAGTACCTGGAGAAACAGGGCTGTGTGTGTGTGTTTATGTGTGTGTTTTTGTATTGTTTGTATTTTTGAGTGTGTGTACTTGCTTTTACCTGTGATTTTGTTTATATTTGTGCGTATGTGTGTGTGTGTCTGTGTTTATTGCTGCATGTATGTGTGTTTGTTTTCTGTATCCTGTTTGTATTTTTGATTGTCTTTTCATGTCTTTTTGTGTTTGTGTATTTATTAATGTGTATAGCTACCTTTTGTTTTTGTTTTTTTGCACCTGTCTGTGTGTGTAGTGTTGTCTTCGTGTGTGCGTTTATATGTCTTAGTGTGTGTACGTGTTTTCTTGTGTATGATTATATATTTACATTTTTATTTGTATGTATATGTATAATTCTGTATTTGTGTCTATATATTTGTATGTGTTTATTTGTGTTTATGTGTGTCGTTGTCATTTTGTGTTTGTGTGTGTTTTTGTTTTGTATTCATGTCTGCGCGTCTAAATGTGTGTAGTAGTTGTCTTTGTGTGTGTCTTTATATGTGTCTGTGAGTTTGTGTCCCTCCATGTATCTTTATTTGTGTTTTACATGTTTATTGGTGTGTATAGTTGTGTGTGTGCTTATTCGGGTCCATTGGTGAAAACACTATTTAGTTGTGTCATTGTGGGAGTGTGTTTGTGTGTATTTTTGGTTTTTTTGCACATCTGTGTATGTAGTGTTATATTCATGCATGTTTATATGTCTGTTTGTGTGTGTGTGTGTGCTTTCGTGTGTATGATTATATATTTTAAATGTTTATTTGGATGTGTAGTTGTCTATATGTGAGTCTATATTTGTGCGTGTTTATGTGCGTCGTTGTCTTTTTGTGTGTGTGTTTTGTTTATTTTGTTTTGTGTTCATGTCTGTGTGTATAAATGTGTGTCGCTGTCTTTGTGTGTGTTTTTGTATGTCTGTTTGAACTTTCGTCTGTATGTTTATTCGTGTTTTACATCTTTATCGGTGTGTGTCATTGTCTGTGTGTGTGTGTTGATGTGTGTAGTTGTCTTTTTGTATATTGGTATGTGTGTTTCTTTTGGTTTTGTGTGTATCCTCATGTCGCATGCTGTCGCTGTTGCCTTGAACGGGGACCATAGAGACATTTCGACCTGCTGATCTCTGTTCAGTTTTGTCCTCTCACTGTTGCCGCCTCGCTTTGTTCCCTCGGCAACTCTGTTTGGTCTTCACTTCATCTGCCCGCTTCCTCCGCTTCCGTACCATTGATTCATTCATTTTGAATTCTTGAGCAGCTGCTCTTTTCCCATCATTGACTGCGTGACTGATAGTCTGGAGTTTGAATTCCGTCTCTTAACAAATGCCATTTTCGGGTTCCTCATACACACCAATGTACGGTAATGTTAAGCTGAAGCACAGAACACCCAGATTACATAAAGTGTCGGAGGTAAGCGTACTACTACTGTTCTCTGATTGGTTTATCGTTGCCAAGGATAGCGGACAGCTGAAGTTAGCGTGAAGTTGGAACAACGTTCCATAATTAGTTATCTAACGTATGATGTTGCAACCTGTATTCAACCAAGGACCCACTTTCATACAACGTCCCTGTGTCAGGTGTGAATGGTCCGACAACCGGTCGGCTTCGTCGCTTACCCAAGTCGCACTAAAACATTTCGACAGATTTTTGAGCCCAGTGTACCGTCACAAAGTGGTTGGAGGTCAGTAAGCACATCAAGAATTCCTACATAAGGCGCACCGGATTATAAGGCGCACGGCCGATTTGTGAGAAAATGTAAGGATTTTGAGTGCGCCTGATCGTGCGAAACATACAGTATGTTTGTTTTTTTTATCGTAGAAGTGTGTGTGTTTATTTGTGTTTGTGTGTGTGGTTGTCTTTGTGTCCATTGGTGTTTACACTGTATGTATTTATTTGTGTGTTTTTGTGTTTTTATGCATGTTTTTGTGTGTGTTTTTATACGTCTTGAGTGTGTGTGCTTTCGTGTATATATTTGTGTGTGTGAGTGTTCCCTGGTTGACCCAGTTGTCTCTCTTGTCCGTGGCCTCAGTACGACGTGGAGCCGCTGACGTCCCAGTACGTGACCACGTGCGACAGCTCGGGCGTATGGATGCCCGACCACAGCTGCGATCGTGAGTCCCCCCCGACGCAGCCACGCCAGTCTGTCCTCGCACGAGGACTAGGCATGCGGAGTCCTCCAGATCGTAGTCTTCATCGCTTCAAAGACAAACACAGGGTGTAGAACATCGGTGTAGAACATCGGTGTGGTGACACCGCGATAAACCCTCTGTCCTCATACGAGGTCCCTGGGTGACATGTAAATGGAAGGTCGATCATCCGTCTGCTTCTGATGTTGAATCCTCGTGTACGTCATAAATGTAAAAAAGTGTACCGTAATTTCCGGACTATCGAGCGCACATGAAGATGAGCTGCACAGGTTACAAATAACGGTACCGCTATCTTTGTCTTCCTCCTGCGCACTAAAACCATTGAAGTCGGTTTCTTCAGTGTGGGAATTGAACAGCCTCAGAAGCTAGCTAACACCAAAAAATCCATGCATTAGCCACAGTGTTCATAGCGTGTGAAAAAAGTGGCGGCTTATAGTCCGGAAATTCGGTACTGCTAATCCTACAAATCTCAGAATGCTCTGCTGGTGTTTTGGTGCGAAAATCACGACAGGTCCCATAAACACGCCTCTCCTCTGTTGACAGTAGTCATAGCGACCTCATGCTAATACTGGTACCGTGCTAGCCATTCGAAAAGGAAGGCGGAAAACAGGAGCTTTTTGGACAGGTGGGAGGCAGAATATATGTTTCCATGTGGAAAAGACACACCTGTTTGTCTCGTATGTGGAGCCAATGTGGCTCTAACCAAAGAGTACAACATGAGACCGCACTATGAACCAAACACCAAAATATATAATATATAGTATGAAGCTTTGCTTGCTCCATATTCAGTTTTTAAGCAAAACTGGTTTGGGTCCAAATGAAAATATTCATTGTTATCTTTTTTTTTTTTCAATAAATATCAGT
This sequence comes from Fistularia tabacaria, assembly GCA_901007705.1. NCBI lineage: Eukaryota > Metazoa > Chordata > Actinopteri > Syngnathiformes > Fistulariidae > Fistularia > Fistularia tabacaria. The sequence goes on along the minus strand of CAAKHD010003970.1, from coordinate 30,147 downwards.
GTTGGCCCGCGACTTTGTCCCGGTTTTGAATTTTGGCCCACTGTGCGGTTGAGTTTGACACCCCTGCACTAGAGTTTACTAAAGCATAATAACGATCAGGCAACGATCTTTTGCAGCTGTGGACTGCGGAGTTCCGCTCATTCCGGAGGACAGTGTGCTGGCGCTGGTTGGCGGGCCGGACAAGGGCCAGACTCAGTACCAGGACCGCATCCAGTTCCACTGCACCTCCAGCTTCTACAGACTGGAGGGAGACGGTATGCTCTGCAATTCCGCCTCTTCCCGCCAGCTGTCCCGGTTATCTTGTTTTTTTGCGGGCGGAGGTTGTGGTTCGCTGACGGACTCACCGTTTTTCCCCCGGGTCCCGACAGACACCTACACCTGCAACTCCAACGGCGAATGGGAGTCGGTTAGCGGCCGGACGGAGATCCCCATCTGCAAGGAAGGTGAGACCTTCCCCCGTTGATCATCCGAGAAGGACGGCTGGTCGGTTTAACATCTTGACAACCGCCACTTCTTTCATGTACCCTGCAGAGTGCGGGGTCCCCCTCCCCTCCACCTTGGCGGCCGGTCGGATTATGGGCGGCGCTATGGCCAGAAAGGGTCAGATCCCCTGGCATCTGCTCATCAAAGAACCCAGACGCGGCGGGGCGTCTCTGATCGGCGACCGTTGGGCGGTGACTGCCGCCCATGTGGTGGAGAATTTGGAAGAAACCTCCGTTGTCCTGCACGGCGGCCTGGTGGATGGACAGGCACCAGATGCCGTGTTGCTACACAGCGAGAAGATCATCATTCATCCGGGCTACGTCCAGGGCGTCGAAGACCGCACCAACTTTGACAACGACATCGCCCTGATCCGGTTCTCCACCCGGGTGAGCCTGAACTGGAACCTGCTCCCCGTCTGCCTGCCAGTGGCGCCACTTTCGCCCGACGACCAGGGCTCGGTGTCGGGCTTCGGCATGACCTTGAAAGGCCTCTCTCGCCACTTGATGTACACATCCTTTGGCCTGTACCCCGAGGACAAGTGCCAGGAGACGCGCCACCTGAAACTCGGTGACCCCATGGTCTACACCCAGAACATGTTCTGTGCCGGTGCAGTGAACAAGGACAGCTGCAAGATGGACAGCGGCGGGTCCTTCGTGGTTCCCATCCTGGACGCCAACCCGGGGCCGTTCCACCTGGCGGGCATCGTGTCCTGGGGGCCGCCGTGCATGAAGAAGCTCTTCGTCGGGTATTACACCAAAGTACACAATTATGTGGACTGGATCAGGAACACCATAGAGCAGACGGAGAGATCCTTGAAAGTCGGAGCGTGAGGATCTGTAAGAGAACCCCCACCGCGAAGAATGACGTCCAGGTTAGGGAATCAAATCCAGGCCAGCTCTGATTCACTTGTGTAACTGTTTGCAGATGAGCTGAGGAGAACCTGAAGGTCAAAGCGGGAGCCGTGGCAACAACAAACAGGGGGGCGCAGAGGGAACATTTATAACCAATTCATTAATTTCTGCTGATTAACTTTACAAGAAGACACTTGCACGTCAATTGGGTCGACGCTCGATCCAGAAGAATCCACAAAACGCGACCTGAAGGTCAACCAGATGTCGGGTACCGTCCCACCCAGAAAAGGGCCTCCATAAAAACAGTAAAAAATCTGAAACCTGACGTCATCAGTTAGTTTGTCGCAGTAACCAGATCAATTACAACATGTTTTTCAAAATGAAAGGGTGAGTCACAATAACATGTTTATTCACTTGTAATCACACCTTGTATGCTAGTCGTCAGCCGCCGCAGCCATTGGTCAAAGCCGTAATTGTCAATCAATATATCGATAACTTTATTGATTCCTTTCACCGTCTGATCTGTAAACGAATAAAGGATTGGTTTGGTTTGCACGTGTCCTCCTGTGGGTCCTTACTTCCTGGTCCATGGACCTTCTGCCGCTGCGTTAAGCGCCCAGGCGGTTCTCTGCTGCCGCCCAGTGGACAGAGTCGTGCATGACTATCATCGTCCTGTCCTGCATGGGCTTCAGCATGGTCCTCTCCCTATGGGGTCTTCATCTTGCTCGTCTTGCAGCTTGGTCTTCATCCTTGTCCTCAACCTGTGTGGGTTTCATCTTGGTTCCTTTCCTGAGGGAGCTGTCCTGGTTCTCTCCTTGGGTGATCTTCATCCTTGTCCTTTCCCTGTATGGTCTTCATCCTGGTCCTTTCTCTGTCTGGTCTTCATCCTTGTCCTTCCCTTGCGTGGTCTTCATCCTAGTCCTTTCTCTGTCTGGTCTTCATCCTAGTCCTTTCCTCACATGGTCTTCATCCTGGTCCTATCCCTGTCTTTATATTGGACCTCTCCCTGTCTGGTCTCCATTCTGGTCCCCTCCGAGGTGGTCTCCATCCTGGTCCTCTCCCTGCGTGGCCTTCATCTCTCACCCGCCGGCTGCAGCAGAAATCATACCATCATCCTCACTGTGATTGGACTCCCTGGAGCTTCAGCCCCATCACGGATCCTCTCAGAATGTCCTGTGGGCCAATGTTCTTCCTCTCCGGGGTTCAGGCTCTCACAGCGGCGTCCAGGCAGAAGAAGAAGAAGGTGGATTCAGATGGAAGGTAAATATTTTCTGATCACATCCAAGAACTTCTACTTTATATAACTTTGTACTATTTACTAGTGGGTCGAGGGTCACCACTATTAACTCAGCGGAGAAGGTCTACGTTCTTCATTGGTGGTTCTCGATGTGTTCTTTCCATGTTCTCCTGCCTGGGTTCTCTCCGGGTTCTCTGCTATCCGTGGGTGTGAATTACCAGATGATTGACAGCTCACCAGCTGCCCAGGTTAAGCTCCGCCTCTCTCCCCAGTGTCAGCTGGGATTGGCTCGGCACATGCCCTTTTCATATTCATGTGTCCAGTAACCATGGCGATGAGAAGAGGGAGAAGCTGGGCATGATCAAACCTGCGTGTCTGAAGGAGGCGAGGATCATCTGGTGGTGCCCTCAGGCCTCCTCCAGGCACAGTTACAACAAACGGCCTCTAGAGGGCGCCTCATGTTTTGGGTGGATCAAAACCCATTAAACTGATCTTTTTTTTTTCCTTTCATTTTTCTCTCGTTTCCATGCTCCTTTGAGTCCGGCCTGCCTTTCTACGATCCTCTCCTGCCCTCAGAGGGACTATTTCAGCCAGTTTTCCGTCCTCGGCTCCGAAACCGGGGTGGGAGGTTGTTGTTTTGTTTTTTGGTTTGTTATTATTTTTGCCAAAACAAACATTGCGACGTCTTCCCGGCACGGACACCGACCGGACGGCTGCCAAACTGGTGGAAAACAAAACCGCGCACGGACAGGACAGACGCCTGCTCCCGAGAACCAGCGATTAGATCTCCCTGACCCAGATATGCTGTGGATCCTGTGAGTCACATTTGATTCAGTGGATCCCTTTGGCTGCTGGATCCTCTGTTTGCTTCTTTTGATTTTGCTGTTTTACCGCAGATTATGGATGATGGATTTAAACTGCCGAGTGTGTGTGTGTATCGGTGTGTGTCTGTGTGTGTGTGTGTTTTGATTTTCGATTAGAATAAGAATCCCATAGAATCCCAAAAAGGACTGCTTTCTCAACGTTCCCGAGTCGATTGATTGACGGATTGATTGATTGTCTGCGTCATGGGCTCAGTTTGACCTCGTCAACTTCGGACCGACAACCCCGACAGACAAACAGACCGAAGTCTCTCCGCCATTGTTTGTTTGTTCAGCCTCCTGTTGGTGTCGTCATGCGGCGGCTCGCCGCTGCCCGACCCGGAGGCGTCACAGACAACGACGATGCACGGCGAGGTCCGGTCCCCCCTGTACCCACTGCCCTACCCGCCTGACCTGCAGCAGCAGTGGGAGCTCCGGGTTCCAGAGGGCTACCAGATCCGGCTCACCTTCACACACCTTGACATCGAGGCATCGGAGAGCTGCTTCTTCGACGCCCTGACAGTCAGCGCCATTTCCAGCTTCCTCAAACCAGCTGCTCCTCTTCTCTTACCAAATGACGAGTAGCAGCTAGCTAGATTCTAACTTTTAGCCAGCTCTCGGCATTATGTTTGACCGTGCCCTGACTTGGGCTACCCACTAGCTATGTTGGCTGAAGCCCTAGCCCGGTCAAACACATGTCAGTGCTAATAAATGCTCATGTTTGTTAATAAGCGCCAATGTAGGCTGATAAGCGCTACAAGGAATTCCCTTCAAAGCTACAGCTACTCTAATACAATCATACAGATCACATAAGAGGAACTATGGGTTTTTTGTATTCGATGAAGCTGCTAGCTACTAGTGCTAAGTTGAAGGTAACAATTTTTAATCCTGGAGTAAATTCCTTGGAAGAGCTAACAGGTAGTGGAAGCCAAGTTTGACTAGGGCTACGTTTGACTGAGGAAATCTTAACTTGGATAAAAAAAACTTCGGAGGATACTGTTACTAGCATGCCCAGGCTAGCTGACGCACTTGCCTGGACATGCGAATCAATGCCGATCGATTATGAAATTAGCTCACCAATACCATAGCCTAATGCTAATGCCAATCGCCCAGTGCTTTCTACATGTGATACCTCTAATAGCCTGTGTTGCAAAGACTATCTACCTGACAGACTTACTAGCTGTTTTGCAGGTGACTTGTTCATTTTAAGGGGCGGTAAAATGGGGGAATCCACAAGGGCGGAGCCGCAGAGGGCAGTTTCAGGAAGTAGATGTTTTCGTATCAAATCCTGGCTGTGACCAGAGGAAGACAATTCACCGCCAAGTGTCGATGTTGGAACGGCTTGCACTCCTCATCTGTATCCTTTGAATCCTGCAGGTTCTTGAGAAGAAAAAGGTTCTTGGTCGATTTTGCGGCCAGGAGAACTCGGCCGAAGGTCATCACCCAGGGCATGCGCCCATCATCTCCACGGGCAACACCCTCACCCTGGTCTTCCAGACGGACAGCGGCAACCCTGAGCTGCACCAGAACGTGGGTTTCTCGGCTCAATACCAGGCCATAGGTAGGACCTTCTGTCCTCGGGTTCCCTCTCGCCCTCACCGCCCTCAACCCTGACCGCTCTTCTCTGCTCCACAGACCGAGATGAGTGTTCTGAGCCGGACCCCGTGGACGGCTCGGGCCAGCTCTGCTCCCAGATCTGTCTCAACACCCTGGGCTCCTACCTCTGCTCTTGTTACCATGGTTACATACTACGCTCTGACCAGCGCACCTGCGACCGTGAGTATTGGGCTAGGGGACAGAACAAGCTCGCTTCCTGTTTCGCCTTTGGCCACAAAAAGGGAAACGCGTTTTACTCAATGTTCTCAACACTCCCGGTTCCTTCTCCTGGTCGTCCCAGTGTCCTGCAGTGGGGGGATCTTCGACGAGCCAGAGGGACACCTGACCAGCCCAGGGTTCCCTCATTCCCCCCCACATGGCGTCTCCTGTCAGTACATCATCGCCATGGAAGCGGGCTTCCACATCTCGCTCAACTTCTCCGAAGTCTTCCACATCGAGACTGTGGACACAGACCAGGGCCCACTGTGCCTCTACCACTGGCTGCAGGTTACCCACCTCTTTCAGATGCCGCCCCCGGCCCCGTCGCGTTGGTGGCGGACTAAAGGTGCGACTGCTGTCTTTGCAGGTCAGCATTCCCAACAATGAGCCGGTGAAACTGTGCGGCAGGGATAGCCCCGGATGGATCCGGACCGGCTCCAACATCGTCCGGCTGGACTACCACACCGACGATCAAGGCGTCAGCAACGGCTGGAGCCTGGACTACACCACCCACAGTGAGTGGGCCTTCAGGAGTCCCGTGTCCTCCCAACGTGCACCCCCTAACTAGCAATATCGCAGCTTGGTGCTCTCACCAGCTTTGTCTGAAAGTCACAGTTAAATCAAATGGCGGCGCAGTGGGTAGCACTTCCTCCTCGCGGCGAGGTCTCTGGTCGGATCCCCTTGCTGTGTGGAGTCTCCATGTTCTCCCCGTGTCTCCGTGGGGGTTCCCCAGGGTTCTCTGGGTTCCTCACATGGTCCAAAAACTTGCAGGAGATCCTCAATGACATGTGAATGAATCTCTTTTACATGGAATGAGAGTGAATGGTTGTTTGTCTCTATATGTGGCCCTCAGATGGACCGGTCCAAGGTGACCCCGCCTCTTGTCCAATGACAGCTGGGGTAGGCTGCAGCTCCCCCCCTGACTGTGAGAGATGACGAATGAATATGTAACAGAAAAATTTAAACCTCAGTAAAGATGAGGACATATCTGTCCCGAGTCAGTATCAGGATCTGCTGTCGTTACCTCTGCTGCCACTAGAAAGTGCTAAAGAGCCTCCATGTATGAGGACCATATCAGGAAGAGGAAACAGTCATGGTTGATTGTGAGGTATAAGATCTGGTGTCCTCGTATGGGGACTGGAGGGCAAAGACCCCTCCTCCAAGGTCACCCTTGTGTCTGTGGTCCCCAGGAGTGCAGTGTCCAGCTCCTGGCAGCGTCTCCAGAGGCCGCGTGACCCCCACCATGCCCGAGTACTTCTACAGGGACCAGATCTACGTTCGCTGTGACCAGGGATACAAGCTCATGATGGTCAGGAGGCCGGGGGCCGCTGTTACGACATCGTTGTTACTGTATGAGGTGTGAAAGCTGCGTTGGTCTTTCAGAATGGTGAAGAGATCCAGAGTTTCTCCGCCATGTGTCAGAACAACGGCCAGTGGCACCTCCCTCTGCCGACGTGCGAAAGTAATCCAGACAGAACGTTCGCAGCACGACTCAGAACTGAGTCATCAGCGAAGAAACGCTGACACTGTCCTGGGTTCCTCCCTGCAGTCATCGATTGTGGAGAACCCGCGCTGGTGCGGAACGGGCGGCTCACGTTCCTGGAGGGCTCCGAGAACCAGTACCTGTCTGTGGTCCAGTACGGCTGCAACGAACCCTTCTACGTGCCCATCGGGGGGGATAACGGTGAGATCCGTTGGCGCAGCGGGACTCCGACAACCCACGTTACCGAAACATTTGACCCCATCAAGGGAACCACAAATGGCAAAGGGGAAGTTCTCGACCTTCCTGGGTTGTACGATCGTGGAATGACTGTGTTTTAACCCCCGCAGTGAATCTCACCTGCGAGGCTGACAGGAAGTGGAGGACGAACCACATTGGCTACGACGCCCCGAAATGCATACCAGGTGATGCTCTCGCTCTCTGACATAAACAGTCCAGCTTGGCATCTGGAGGGAGGTCTCAAGTCACGCACCATGCAGTGTTGATTTGAGAAAACATTTAGACTCCATCAGGAAGACATTACCTCAATTAGGTTTCCTCCAAATTAACCAAGACATTAACTTGTAAATTGGAGTGCCTTCTTTTAGGACTGTGAGATGGTACCGTGGCTCCCAGTTCTTGCCGGCCCTGTTAACGTCTGTCTTCCGTCCAGTCTGCGGTTTGGCCAAACCCATGTCCACCTTCAAGAGGATCATCGGGGGGGCACAGGCCCCAGATGATACCATACCCTGGCAGGTGCTTCTCATTTTCTCGGGTACTTTCGGCGGCAGGGGCGGCGGCATCATAATCGACGAACGCTGGCTTCTCACTGCTGCTCACAATGTCTACCACGACGGACATTATGTTTCTCCCTCCAGTCTGAAGGTACCAGTGATATCATCGCCACTGTTTGTCACCCTCAATGTTTTTTGACTTCTTCCGACCCCCTGAACCCCAGATCTACGTTGGCTCCACCGATGTCCAAACTCTCTTGGCGTCCCGTTCTCACACAGTAGCCTCCATCCACGGGCACCCGGCCTACAACAACTTCAACAACGACGTGGCCTTGATCAAACTGGAGGAGCCTATCACCTTCTATTCTTCTACGATGCCCATTTGTTTGCCACCACCGGGGGCAACCTACGTGGACGGCGTGATGGGGTAAATTGGCTTTGTTTAAAGATGTCATGAAGGGATGAAGGTCCAGAAGGTGGTGAGGTTTAGTAATGACCGACCCAAAAGGGCCTGAAACTCCAGCAGAGCTTCGGTTTACCAACAGCATTTCAGAACAAAAACAAGCTTACTGCTAGCAGGCTGCTAACAGGTAGCTGAGATTGCGCTGCCGTATGACCTCGTCACTGACGCTCGCCGCTTTTAGTTATTAGTTCTGGCCGTGAAGTTGGGGGCGAGATGGACGCCAGCAAAGGAGAAGGAGAGTTATCAGAAGTCTGGACTCAGAGCGGATGAACTGCTGAAGGTTCAGTCCAACAAAAAGGAGGCGTAGAAGTACGAGGACAGTGACATAACTAGCTTACAGATGTGTTTTCACGCGTAGATAGAGCATTGACGAGCCTCCAGAACCAAGAAAGAGTAGAAAGGCAGTAGATCATCCTGCGCTATCCTGAAGATCAGGAAGCTGACATTCTGACATACAAAGCCTCTGTCTTGAAGAGGTTTACGAGGCTCCCCCGAGAAGGGAACTTCTTTGAAAACAAAGTTCTTATTTGTTTTGGTGAGAGAACTCAAAAAACTCTTGAGATGGAGCTCACCAAAATGTCCAAATGAGGACATTAAGATTTAACCACCAATCAGGAGCAAGTAAAAACAAGACCAAATAATAAATGGTCTCAACCGATGGTTGATGGCAGCCTCTCCTCCCCCCGTCCAGAATGGTTTCGGGCTTTGGCGTCACCGAAGACCATAAAGACAACCGTATGATGACCAACAAGCTGAAGTACCTGAATATCCCGGTGGTGGGCCAGGACACCTGCGCCGCCACCATGGTAACCCAAGATGACAGCCTGCCGATGTTGACGGAAAACATGTTCTGCGCCGGAATGCCCGAGGGTCACGGGGACTCCTGCCAGGGCGACAGCGGCAGCGCTTTTGCTCTGAAAGAGGGTGGCCAGTTCTGGGTGGCCGGGATCGTGAGCTGGGGGGTCGGCTGCGGGAAGATCGGCACCTACGGCATTTACACCAGGGTGGCCAACTACGTGGACTGGATCAGAACCACCATGGAGGAGAATGCCGACACAACGCCGGCCCCAGACGCTTAGAGCCCCGGGGGGGGTTCCTTCTCAATTAAACCAAAAATCCCCACGAAAAGCTGGGTGTCCGTCTTTACTTACCCCGACCCCACCCAAGACCACTGGTTAGGAACTGCTGTGGAGGGAGGAGGGAGGTGGTGGAAAGGTGGAGAAGGGTGGAGGAAGTTGGAGGAGGTGGAGGGTGGAGAGGAAGGAGGTAGAAAGGTAGAGGAGGGTGGAGAGGGAGGTGAAGAATGGGGAACGTGGAGGATGGAAGGGAGGGGTTTGGAGAAGGTAGAGGAAAGAGGAGGAAGAAGGGGGTGTAGAGATGGAGGAGAGTGTGGAAGAAGGTGGAGGAAGTGGGATGGAGAGAGGTGAACGTGTAAAGGAGAAGAAGGTGAAGGACTTCTACTACTACTCCTCGTGCTAATATTAGTGCTACGGCAAGAACTATTTATAATAATAACTGTCGTAAATGTCACAAAGTGATGACCGCCCGCTCTCTCATTGGACGCTTTTACTTTCACTTTCGCCTTGTTCCTGATAGGACGACGCGCTCGCGTAGCCAGTCGTTCATCCAAAGTTTTCCAGTCACGTTCCGTCCCCGAGACTGCAGAACCCTCCGTGGGTTCCGGTCCAGCGGCGGCGTCGAGACGGTGCCGTACCGGTTCTGGGGCTTCCGAGCCTTCGTGATGCGTTCAGGGAGACGTTTTGCGCAGTGGAAGCCGGTCAGGCTAGCAGGCGGTGCCATCTGGTCATATCGAAAGTGATCGTGGAGCCTGTCGTTTTGGCTTTTTTTAATTATAATTACTTTTGGACTTGATGTACTTATTTATTTTGTCGTAAACGATGGTGAAAGTGACGTTCGCTGATGTCATCCTGTGCGGGTTGATGACGCAAGTCTGCGGTAGGTTTTATTTACATTACATTTTACAGTAGTATTTGCTCGTTTTTACTACAGGAAATTAAAACTTTATCATTTTCCGCTGAATGTTTGATGACAGTGCGTTTCCTATGAAAGTAATCTTACATTTTTTAAATGTGCAATTTTTTTCATCAATATAAATCTAATTATATTAGATTGAGTTTATTTTATTTTTATATTTTCAGTCCAAATAATTTCATTAATACTTATTTTTTCATTTGAATTTGGATACATTTTAACTCGAAAATGAAATGAATTTTCATTTAATTGCTAGATAATTGTTGATGTAAATTCAGCTTGATTTTTTATTTTCTGATCGGGATTTATTTTATTTTATTTGGATGTGACTTCATTTGATTTGATTCTATCACATTTCAAACTTTTATTCTCTTTCTAATATTTTTATCCAGTGTTATGCAGTTTTTGTTATTTGTTGTTTAATTTAATTCACCTCATAGCAATGAAACTGAAGTCAATTCAACTTGAATTTTATTTGACTTTTCAAAGAAAATGATCCTTTTGTGAACTTAACTTTATTACTCTCCACTTGATATTAATTTTGCTTTTGATTGCATTGTTTCATTTAATTTACTTACATAAACTTACATTTCCTCATGACATTATTACTCTTACTTTAAATTCAACTCAACTAAATTTAAACTGATTTTAATGTCATGATTTTTTGTTGAAGTCACATGTTTCTACTTCGCCTCATTTTTCATCTTATGAGCATGTATTATTATTATTATTATCAACAGATATTAAAGTTGTTCCTGCGAATAAAATCATGAGAATAGAATAGAATGTTCCCTTGATCGTCCCACTGGGGGGAAATTTCAACCACTCACAGCAGAAAGTGGACAGTGCAAGAAAAAGTGATAAAAAATAGAAAACTAGAACTAAACAATAGACATTGTAAACAATATATATATATATACATAAACAGCATAATACTGTTGCAACTACACAATATATAGATAATATATAAACAGTATTAACATGTGCAAAAGTGGCAACTCGCAGTGAACAACACCAATGCTTGCAGTCGTATCAGTGCATTACTGTAGTAGTCGTACTAGTAGTAGTACTAGTATGACTGATGGCCTCCCCTTATCTCTCAGAGGCCACCATCACCGACCTGGTCCTGTCGTGCTCTCTGGCGAAGGAGCTTCCTTCGCTGGAGGGCCGTCTGGGTGGCGGTGGGGTATCGTGGAGCCCCGCCCTCCTCATCCTCCTGAACGTGGAGGTGGACGAAGACATGGAGATGGTCACTCCGTTCGTCCCCCCCGCGAACCCTGATCCTGCCGTCGTCATGTTCGAGGCCTCAGGTTGATATCTCAACAACGTTTGCCATGGTTTAAGTTCTCATAGACGTCTATTAACCGGCCAACCGCATATCAGCGTCGTCCCTGGACCTCCCGAACCTGGGCGTGCTGCTCCACGCCGACTGCAACGAGCAGGAGGTGGAGTGCGAGATCAGCAGGAACGCAGTCGACTCGGACCTCTTCATCGCCGATGTCAGCATAGCCGCCGCCGGCTTCAGCGCTGTGCTCATCCTGCAGATTTTCGCCGTGGAACTGGGCGAATCCACGCTGATCCAGAAGGAGCTGCGCCTCCCCCTCAGCCAATCAGGAACGCTGTTGACCAAAGGTGAGGGTTTCGGGCTCCGCCCTCCCCTCCTCACCGAGGTAACCCCCCCCCCTCTGCTCCCGTCAGTGGTCTTCCTGATGTTCTCCGACAAGACGTCGGTCGTGGCGCCGCCGGGAGGCCACGCCCACCTCGCCTGCGGCTTCAGGCACCGGGAGGCGGCGCCCGGACAGGAAGTGAAGGTGGAGTGGCGGCAGCACCACCGAGGGAGTGGACGGCCGGTGCTGAAGATGAAGACGAGGCCGGAGGACGTGGAGGGGGGCACGGAGGGTGAGCACGTCGTTTTAACGTGTTCTGACTTTTATTTCGTTGGGAAAAAAATCTGATCCAGATTTTTGTCTTTTTATCTGTTCACACATTTTAACCTGAATTTTATTCTTCGATTTTATGTTGTTATTTATTTCATTCTTTTTCCTATATTTTTTTGTCCTCCAGAATTTTCCCTGAATTTATCTGCAGTTTGCAGGTTGTTATTTGGCTGATTCTCGGCTATATATTTCCTTCAAATTTATTTTTCTATTCACTCGATTTTAAATGAGCCACTCACCGCAGAGATTTTTGGTTCATTTGAGTCACCGAGTCAGTCGGGGGACTCTGCGGTGCTGGGCGAGTCGTTCATTTTCAAAGTTTGTTGGCTCGCCTGAACGATTGAGTGAGTAATTCGTTTTGGAAGTGAGGAGAGCTGCTTTGACCGACTGAGTGATTCATTCCTTTAGTTACTGAGTGATTCCTTCATTGAGTTACTGAGTGAATCTTTTGTTTTCTTAGCAGGGAGGGCTATCATGAGCTACTGAGTGATTCGTTCGTTCAGTTATTGAGTGAATCATTGGCTTTGTGAGCGGAAATAGCCACTCAGAGCCACTGAGTGATTCGTTCATCTAGTTTCGGAGTGAGTTGTTCATTTTGTGAGAACATGAGTTGAATCCAGACACCTAATAGAGCTAGTCACTTGATATATTTATACAACCACAGTTAGCTTAGCAGCGTGTCCAGTGACATGGCTCCTCTCTTATTTGCAGTTTGCTAGCAAGCAGTAATAGGGACGAGTTAGAAAACAGGTACTAGGGGACTCATGACTCAGCAAAATGACTTGTTTTGAATAATTCGTTCACTGATGTCCTCAGTGCTGGACCACAGGGGGCGCTGCAGTGTGGACGCCGCACAGGTGGCCGGCGCGGGGAACGCCACCCTTACCCTGCAGGGGTTGGAGGTGAGGGACGAGGGCGCCTACATCTGCACGGTGAAGGTGGGCTCCATGGCGGCCCAGCAGGTGGTCCAGCTCCAGATCCTCCGTGAGTCTGCCGATCCTGGATCCGCATCAGATTCCGAAACCCAGACCTTCAGAAATCTTCTCTTCTCCATTTCAGAGGCACCGACTGTTTTGCTGCAGATCAGCCCAGGAACCCCTCAGAGCCTCAGCTGCCTGTGCTCTAACTTCTACCCCCTGGACCTGGAGGTCAGTGTCAATATCAGGAAGTTTCTAGTTATTTTGATAACTTTCATTTTTCTAACCTTTTTTTCAATGTTCTTGGATTTATCATAATCTGTTCTAAACTATGTACATTTTCATTTAAATACATGTAAGTTCTGTCTTGTGATATTTTCAATTTGATTGAATTTTCCTTTCATTATATGGTTCTATTTGATTTTGATTTAATTATCAATTATTAACTTAATTTTATACAATACTTTTGAATTTCACATGTAATTTTATTTTTCTTTAAATAAAAATGTAATTGATTCCATTTTGACTACAATTTCTAACTATACTGTTTCAATTACATTTGATTGAAATAAACTATATTTTAATTTATGTTGTGTAAAATTTGATTTGAAATTAATTCAACTTCAAATAAAGGAAACAATCGGAAATTATGGAAATATTAGTGTATAGTTAGAAACAAATCAAGATTAATTTCATACAAATAATGTTGAAATTAGTTTAACTTTGTTAAATTTGATTTTGAGATTTTTAATCCAAAGTGTCATTTTTATTTTATTCTTTTCTTTTATTCTATTCTTCATTTATTCATTTTTTTTTGTTTTTTGACATGTGTTTAAGTTAATTCAACTTCATTTTCATTTTTTTATATTTGAATTTGGTAAATAATATTTGATTTTTTTTCATTTTAATTATATGGCATTTTATTTTACAATTTTGTTGTGCATTTTTTAATTTCATTTATTTAAGTCAATATAATATTAGTATTTTCATTCAGTTTTCTTTTCTTTTATTTTACTCTATTGAGTTGCACTTTTATTTTGCTTTTATTCCAAGATTCTTGGATTCTTTGAATACATCACTGCGGCATGAAACCTTCAGTCTCTGAAAAGAGTTTGCAAATAAAATTTACAGTTGTAATTAAATTTCATGATACTTCAAATTGAATCCTTTTTTTAATGTTTCAATTATTTAATTTTTAAAATTATTTTTTGTTTATTTATTTTTTAATTATTCGCTTGTTGATTTGAAATTTGGGGATTTTAATTTGTCTTAATATCGTCTCCCAGCTTGAGTGGTCGTCAATTCCCCCAGGCTCCTCAGAGCCCGCAGTCCTGACCGACCAGGGCACGATGACAGGTCACCGTCGTCACGGCGACGGGACTTTCTCGCAGTCCAGTCGGATCACCATGGCCCCCTCAGTAGCTGTGGGAACCAGGCTGATCTGCACCGTCTCGCATCCTTCGCTGGACGCCCCCATCACCGCCAGCCTGCTGCTGGAGGAACCGCCAACAAGTGTGTTTTTGCATGTGTGTGTGTGTGTGTCTGTGTGTGTGTGTGTGTGTGTGTGTGTGTGTGTGTGTGTGTGTGTGTGTGTGTGTTTGTGTGTGCTCTTAAATTTAGATTAAATTTAAAAATGTCTTACATTTCTTAAATTTATGAATTTAATTTCGTCTAAATGTTTCTGCTGGTCATTTATATTCCATCATTCATTCTTTTATTTATTTGTTTCCCATGTTTTTGCAGCATATTGATTGTGTGTCAAACAGTATTGATCAATTGATTATATTTTTATTTTTTATTTATTTTTAATTATGTATTTTTTTCTGAGAAAAGGACTCTCCATGTTGGATCGTCCTCATTCGTCTTTTATTTTTAAACTTGGACTCCCTTGTGGTCCTGCAGGTCTGCTGTGGCTGACTGTGGTTCTCCTGCTGATCACGGGGGTTTTCATCCTCCAGCTGCTTTACTTCTCTGCTCGACCCTGAAGAACACCCTGAAGGTCCAAGGGCATCCAGAAGGTTCGAAGGATCCCGAAAATCAAGGCCATCCACATGACAGCCCAGAATCCTCTTTGTTTTTGGTGTCAAATTAAATTTAGTTCCAGATTGATAAAGTTAATATTTACTCTTTGTCTTCAGATGAAACTTTATTTAGAAAAATGAAATGAAATGCCTTCTAATGAATTGATACTTGTGGCTTGTTTCTATTTTCTTTCCTGGTTTTTATTGGTTTATTTATTTTTCCAAGAAAAATTGAGTTCACAATGGGCTGGATGTTCCAATACCTGAAGTTCAGCACGTTCCTCGAGGTTCGAGGTTATTTGGAAGACCAGAATGTGGCTGTTGTGATCTCCGGTGGAAATACAAGTCGGTGGACGGTTTTTCTCTTCCTGTCGGACAAACGATGTTGCCTGATGGACCTTGTCTTGGGTCTGGAGAGGCAAGGCGTTGGCTGATCCCCTCCTGCGAGGAAACAAACGTGACAAAATGTGCAGGAGATGATTTGGAACATTTTAAAATATGGATGGAAAAAAAATAAAAAGGAAACTGTAAAAACAAACAAAAAATAAGTCAAAAAAGTCATAAATGATTAAGAATTTGTTCAAATCTGCAATGTTTGTAAAGCCGCCGTCACTGAAGTTGCCGTGTTGGTGTTTCCGGAGAGCCTTTTATTCTGACACCATTCAATTTCACGTGCTTTTATTTTGGAATCAAAAACCCAGGGCCGGAAGCTATAAACTGGCTACGCGGCGCAAGCTTGATCGTGGATTTTTGCTTCTCTTTGTCAGAGGACCCACTTCCGTTTTGATGTTTGGCCCAGGTTTCTGGAATCTACTATCCCGGGAGCCGGAGACCGAGCCGTCCGCAAGCTGCACCGCCACGCCACCGTCGCCCCTCGGGAGCCAGTGAACCTTTCCTCCCCGCCTCCCTCCCGTCGGTCCCGGGAACGAGTTCGAGTCCGCCATCCGGTTCGCTCGTGTGTTTACCTAGCTAGCTGGCTAGCTGCAGCCAGCTGACTCCGGACCTGCTAGCATGTTTCGGTTCTTGGGTGACGTCGACGACGACCCCTTCATGATGTAAGTGGCCGTGGGTGGGTTTGGGTGGACCGTGGAGAGGAAGGGAAGGGGGGCGGGGGTTCGGTGACCGCGGGTGTCGCCGCGGGGCGGGACAGCGGCGTTTGTGCGCCCGTAGTGCTAATTGTGACAGTTGCTGTAGCTGGCTAGCATCCCCTCCTCACCCCTCACCCACCCAGCTGAGGGCCTCCAGGGCTCCACCTTGAACGTGAAACCAACACACCCACTGGACTAGTTGCGTCACGACGTTGCCCCCCACCCCACGATGACGTAACAACTACTGACCGTAAACATGGTGTCTTGTCCGACCCCCCACCCCCCACCCACCCCACCCCTCTGCAGGGACCCCTTCGCGGCTCACCGGCAGCAGATGCGCAGTCTGTTCGGCCCGTTTGGCATGGACCCGTTTGCCCTGACCCCCCAGGTGCAGCCTCCTCGTGCACCGCGCAGACAGGTGAGCATACACACACACACACACACACACACACACACACACATGCACACACACACCATGTCCAGGTGTGTGTCTTACCCTGTCTATTTGTCTTCTCCCTCCTCCAGGCCGGCGCGCTGACCCCCTTCGGGATGATGGGGATGGTGAGTTCAGGCCCTCCTTCTCCTCCCACGGCGACAACCCTCCGTTTTTGTTTCCGGCCTCCTGTGCGAGGAGGAAGTCCTCACAAGTCCTTCGTGACGCTATTGACGAATTCCTGATAATGGTCGATATTGTCCCGGGAACCCGTCGTCACACAGTGAAACCGCCTTGAAGGTCTCGCTGATACTCCTCTAAAACAGATGTTGGCGGGGATGTCCTCCTGTCCAATCACGTGGCGTCGTCTTGTTTGACCTTTGAACTCCACTCAAATTGCACGTCCCTCCGCATCTGCCGTGGAAGACGAAGGCTCGCCGTTCCCTGACAACTTCTCGTTGTTTTGCAGGGCGGAGGCTTCATGGACATGTTTGGGATGATGGGGGAAATGATGGAGAACATGGTGAGGAACGCCGAGTGTGTGTGTGTGTGTGTGTGTGTGTGTGTGTGTGTGCGCGCGTGCGCGCGCGCGTGCGTGTGCATGACCTGAAACCGCATCAAATCCAGCATTGAGTATACGACACGTGTTCAATTATGAAATTGGTAAAGTTTTACTTGGCCAAATACTTCAATGATGCAGTCGTTCGAGTTGTAAAAAGTTGTGCCTGGACTTTAAAGTGTTAATTTTAGTTGAATAATTGCAGAAAAAAATAATGTGTAAAGATAATTAGTACATTTTTATTGCGCTTTATTTTGCGCAACGGAACAGCATGATGGGGAAGAAAGAGGATGCTGATTGAAAGAAATTTAAAAAGAACAACTTTCAACATGAAAGTAGAAACAAATTTGATTTTCTTTTGTGCTTAGGCTTGTATGGACACACAGGTCTGTAATGTTAGCTTTGTACGAACACGCAGGTCGGTAATGTTAGCATCGTACGAACAAGTAGATCGGTAATGTTAGCATTGTACGAACAAGAAGATCGGTAATGTTAGCACTGTACGAGCATGCAGGTCGGTAATGTTAGCTTTGTATAAACAAGGAGGTCGGTAATTTTAGCCTTGCACCAACACAGAGGTCAGTAATGTTAGCTTTTTATGAGTGCGTAAGCTTTGTACTAGCGCGCAGGTCTGTAAAATTTGCGTTGCACGAACATGCAGGTCGGTAATGCTAGCTTTGATTGAGCGGGCAGGTTGGGAGTGTTAGCTGTGAATGAGTGCACAGGTCAGTTACATTAGCTTTGTATTAGCACACAGGTCTGTAATATTAGCGTACTACAAACATGCAGATTGGTAATGTTAGCTGTGTACGAACAAGTTGGTTGGTAATATTAGTTTTGTACGAACACGCAGGTCGGTAATGTTAGCTTTGTACGAATAAGCAGGTAGTTACTGTTAGCTTTATACAAACACGCAAGTCTGTAATTTTAGCCTCCCACCAACACAGAAGTCGGTAATGTTGCCTTTTCATGAGTGCACAGGTTGGTCGCGTTAGCTTTGTACTAACGCGCAGGACTGTAATATTAGCGTTGTATGAACATGCAGGTCAGTAATGTTAGCTTTGTATGAGCACGGAGCCTGGGAGTGTTCGCTATGTAGGAGCACACAGGTCACCAACATTAGCGTTGTATGAGTGCGCACGTTGATAATGTCAGCTTTGTACGAGCGTGCAGGTCTGTAATGTTAGCCTAGTACAAACACGCACGTTAGCTTTGTATAAGTGCGCATGTTGGTAGCGTTAGCTGTGTACTCTTGCGCAGGTCAGTCATGTTAGCTTTTCACAAGTCCACACGTCTGATGTGTTAGTTTTGTATGAGGGCGCAGGACTGGAACGTAAGTATGTAACAAGGATGCAGAGTGTCTCCACTCAACACTCCACCAAGTCGGATCAATTGAGAGAAGATCAGGGTAACAGGAGGTGCAGCAGATCCATCAGCTGATAAGAATCAATTCAGTCATTGGACAAACAAACATTTATTTTTTTCTCCTGTCAAATATTGCGATTAAATGCGATTCATTGATTGCAAAGCCTCCAATTAGATTTTTATTTTCATCAATTCTCTTCAATGTACTCAGACCTTCAGTCTTTAAACACATCACCCGGGCTCATTATCACATTATCTAATGACATTTTCTCTATTATATATAAAATTATGAGAGCGACTCCTTGGTTTAACACCATGTTTGCATCCCTCATCATGGAAAACGTGCTAATCGAGGAGACGAACCAAATGTTCTCTCATCATTTTGCCCCAAATTGGCAAAAAGAGGTTGAGAAGTGACCTCAAAATCAGGAACCAGGAAAAAAATGGTCACCCCACCACAATAAAATATAATAATATTATAAACACACTTCCGTCTGGAGTCACATGTTCCCCTTGCTGATATTTAAAAAAGAAAAGCATGCAGATGGCGTGTGGTAAGATGTAACTAATTTTTTGTCGTTTCTGCAGGAGAGGATTTCCGGTTCTCCCAACTGCCAGACGTTCTCCTCCTCCACGGTGATCTCCTACTCCTCCACAGACCCTGGAGCGCCCAACGTCTACCAGCAGACCAGCAGCACGAGAACGGGCCCTGGAGGGGTGAGCACCACCATCCGCAACGGGACAGAATTGCGCCCGTTACCGCCCCCTTGTGGCGGGAGTGGGATACACCAGGGACAACTCGGTGGACGTGGAGAAAAACCTTGATGTTCTCCAGATCTTAAGCGATCAATATCCTGATAGGTTTTAAACTTAAAGGGGGTTTAAATTTTTTTTTTTTTTCTAAATCATTTGATTATTTTTTTCAGTGTCTGATTCTTCACACAACTGTCACATAATGGAAATACAGTGCATACGCAGTATTTTCTGGACTGGAAGTCACAGCAGCCAAAAATGCCTGATGAAGTTAGCTATGCTAATGTAACATATTAACAGTTATTCATGTAACTAGAGCATAAACAACATAGCATAACAGGTTGACCAAACTCTCCCTCTCAAAAATCCATTGAATTCTTAATCCTCGGTGTCACTTCTGAGCAACTCCGGAGGTTGACGCTTCCTCCTCTCAGCTCCAGTTCTTAGCTTCATTTAGCTTTTAACCCGCCATTAGCTTCTTTTTTTTGTCGTCTTCATTGCAGTTGTCGCCAGTCGCTCACTAGTTTCTTGCTCGCTCCAAACATTCTCTCTGCTGCTCGATGACCGTTTGCAGCTGCATGTTTCATTACTTGCAGCTTGTAATCTGCAGAATATTATTTTCTTTTTGGGGGCGTTTGTGTTCAGTCAGTTGTCTTTCTATGTTGATGTTTAAATGTTACATTCTCAGTGGCACAGGAGTCCTAGGGGTAGCAGATACTGGCCGTACATGTTTTCGTAAGTGGCAGGGCCAGCCAAACCATGAAAAAAAGTGCGACTTAGAGTATCTCATGCATACTTAGTGTCAAATATATAAAAGATATAATCTGGATTATCAGAATGTCGCAGTCATCTTGATCAGTCCGACAAATAAAGAATATAATCTGGGTTCTTATAGTCATATGCACTCCAGTTTACTTGAACAATAGAAGACTGTCTAGATTATTAAAAGGAGCAATACATCGGTGAAGTGAATGATATCCTGCAATCTGGATGATTTCAACCACCATCAAGTTATCTTGATTGTGAGAACAAACATAGTATATATAATGTGGATTATCAGACTGATAGTCATATCTTTATTATGAAAACAAATAAAGGATATAATCTGGATTATTAGAGTAAAACTGCACCGTTTGAGGTGTCAGAACAGTGTGTGATGTACATTATGGAGAACAATAGAATATTTCCTGGATTATTGAAATAAACAAGACCGGTAAACTGATGAAAACCATGTAATCTGGATTATAAGAACAACCATCATGTTAAATTGATAAGAACAAATATAAGGTAGATTCTGGATTAATCGTACAGTAATCTGTTGATTATTAAAACAAAGATCTGCAATAATAACAATAATCTGCGTTATTAGAAGAACCAAAAAAAATCACCAATAAAAACTGAATTACATTCTTTTCAACCCATAAAGTATTTGTAGTTTATTTTTTTATTTTTTCATGCACTATTCCGAGATAAATAGCTTTTCTTTTTTGTTTGTTTTGTTTTTTTTTGTTGGATTTATTTGCTACTGTGGTTCAAAAATGCAGATTTTTTTGATAAAACCTGATATTATGCAAAATTACTACACGCAATATACTATTACCAATTATACATACTATATACTATACTTTTGATTATTGTTAAGTTATAACTAGTTTTATTTCCCTCAGAGAAAACTTTTTTGAATAAATTATTCAAATTAATTTAGCTTATATGATGAAAAGAAGTGATGCCTTTGATAAAATAATAATTGACCATCACAAATCCTGTGAGTCAGGTGTGTGTCTTGACCGCCGCCGAACCCTTAAGACTGACTCACCGAACCCGTGGGGTTCCATCTGACCCAGCTTAGGAACCATTGCTCAAGATTATGAGAACAAATCATGAACGTAACATGTCCACACTTTGGTATCTAATTACGTGTCAATTTGGCAAAAGCGATCCTTATCATGTTTTTTGATCTTCATCTGACCTTCGCCAGTGGTCCTTCCCTCCCCTAAAGAAGGCGCCGCGCAGACAACCCTCCTTGCCCTGCCGTCGTTCTCACCGCGCCACCCCCCCTGTTTTCCAGATCCGGGAGACGCGGCAGTCCATGCGGGACAGCGAGAGCGGCCTGGAGCGCCTCGCCATTGGCCACCACATCGGCGACCGCGCTCACATTATGGAGCGCTCGCGGAACCGCCGCACCGGCGACCGGGAGGAGCGGCAAGACTTCATCAACCTGGATGAGAGTGAGTCGGCGTCCGCGCTCCTCGGACGTCCCGCTTCTCGGAGTCGCGAAGGCAGCCGGTTGACGGTTCATCCGAGGAAACAGATTTTCAAATAAGAATAAAGCGATGGGCTCTGGCGGCGGACTTGATCTTCCTCTTCCTCTTCTCTGCAGCCGAGGCCGCAGCCTTCGACGAGGAGTGGAGGACCCAGGCGGGGAGGTTCCCCCCGCCCAACGCCAGGGGTCTGGATTACGGGCGGGACCGGCGAGGCGGGGGCCAGCAGCTGGCGCTCACCGCCCCCCCCAGCTCCACGACACCCCCGGGCCACCGGCATGAGTCCCCCCGACACCGCCAGCCACCCCAAAGCCGCCCTCGCTACGACTGGTGAGGTGAGGAGGAGCTCCGGCCCGACACCGGAGTACGAGGACCCTCGCAGATCAACCCGGATTATTACAGTGACACAGTTGGTAGAATTGGAAGAAGATATTTTAAAACAACCAGCAAGTTTCTCAGAAATATACAGGACATAATCTGGATTATTGGAATGATCCAGTAATCTGTTGATGAGTCAAAGAAATGTAGAATTCAAGCTGGATTCTTAGAAAGACCGGATATCCATCTGGATTATTACAATGATACAGGTGGTAGAATTTGATCTGAAATATTTGAGCAACCAGCAAATTCTTGTAGACATATGTAGGATATAATCTGGATGATAAGAAGTAATATGTTGATTCGTCAAACAACTGTGGAATTTAATCTGGATTACTATAGCAACTGTCACATTATCCCGATTGCTCTGAGATATGGCTGGATTATTAGAATGATCGATTAATATATTGATTAGTCAAGCAAATGTAGAATTTAATCTGGATTATTATAACAACCGTCAGATTATCGCGATCGCTTGGAGATATATCTGGATTATTAGAATGATACAGTGATCCGTTGGTAGAATGTAATCTGAAATTTTAGAGAAACCAGGAAGTTCTGTGGATTGTTAGACATATATAGAAATATAGTCTGGATTATTAGGTTGATCCAGTCTTATGTTGATTAGTTAAACAAATATAGAATCTAATCTGGATTAATAGAACAACCATCACGTTATCTTGATTTACTAGAAAGATATGAGATATATTCTGGATTATAAGAATGATACAGTAATCTTTTTATTAGTTAAACAAATATAGAATCTAATCTGGATTAGTAGAACAATATGAAATGTAGATCATTTGGAAAATAGAATATAATCCAGACTATTAGAATAAGCAATACATAGGTAAACTGAATACCATGTAATCGGGACTGTCAGAACAAACATCAAGTTATCTTGATTATTCAAACAAAGATAGGAGATAATCTGGATTCTTACAGGAAAACCATAATACATTTGTTATTAAAAACAATATGAAATGTAATTCTGGAATATTAAAATGACACAGGCTTATGGGGATTACCAAAACAAATATAGGATATAGTCTGGATTTTTAGAATGAAAAACTACATAATGTGAATCATCAGAGCAGGATGTCATCTAGATTATTGGAACAAAAGAATATGATGGAATCTCCATCACATTCTTTTGTTGAGATAAGATGGAAACAGATTGATGCCATATCATCTGGATTATTACAACATTGATTTATCTTGATTTTGAGAACAAATATGGGATATAATGCAGAGTATTATAATTATGTCATCTGTTGATTTATAAATCCGAGACAGAATGTAATCTAGATGATTAGAACAATATGAGATCTGGATTATTTTAACAATAGAGTATTATGTAGTGTTTATTATTAAAACATGCAATTTATTGGTAAAGTGAACGATACCATACACTCTGGATTATCAGAATAACTTTTTAGCACAGAATCTGTTTCTGACAGATACATTATCTGGATTATTCATACAAATTAGGCCACAATCTGGATCATTAGAGCAATGAGGAGATTAAGTCAGATTATCATAATGGCTCCGTATCCGCAAGCAGGACAGTTGACAATTTAATGTTAACAAGCAACGAACGAGGCTGGATACATTAGAAATTATTAATAGTGACTGGCGCGTATTTCACAGTTCCTCTGACCAGCACTTCAGTCACACTGCCAGCCATGGAAGATAGTTGTAAATTTGTCAAGCTGAACACATTCTGTACTGTACTAGAGACACGCTATGGAGGAGTTTGATTGACAATGGTCTGCAGTCCCTTGGCCAATCAAGATGCAGTAAACAATGCACCGTGAAAAAAAAAAAAAAAAGTGTGCAAAATTGCACGAAAAGAATCCACGAAAACTGCGAGGCCGCCAAAGGTGAACCACATGATAGCAAGAGACGAGTGTACCTCCTAAAGAGACGGAGGGTGTGATGGATGACCAGAGGGGGCGCTGATGGACCGGCTCCGTTCCTTGTTGACAAACGGTGGAAATACAAATATGGCGTCAGTTGCATCATGTGACCGATATTTCAGTTTTTCTCTTGCTGTTTTTTTTTCTCGCTTCGTGAGACAACTTCCTGCCGCCACTCAGAGTGTGTGTGTGTGTGTGTGTTTGTGTCTTTGGGGGGGGGCTTTCGTTCCTGGCCATTTTGCATGAAGTGAGTGAAAACGGCGGGGTTCCCGTTCTCTGGTGGGGGGGGGCAGGCACCCCGAGGTCTGAGCCCCATCTATTCTCACCCCCACAGGCGACACATTTCGAGAAGTTGACCAGAGGGGAAGGAGCGGAGGGGCGATGGACCACCCCAACCCCACCCCAACACACACACAATGCTGTGAACCACGATGAAGACGGACGTTGATGGTCGTCACGACGACCCGTTGTTAAATGTTTGATATGACTGGACTGTCTGTACATTAACACCGTGTTATTACAACAATCTCACACACACACACACACACACACACACACACACACACACACACACACACACACACACACACGATGATTACATTTCCAGTTCAATGTTCCCCTGCTGTGCCCCGCCCTGCCCCCCCCCAAACACACACACACACACACACACCTTTGTATCCCCCCCCCCCCCAAACTACATGTGGGTCTTTTCCCCTTAGACTCTGTCGTACACC
>CAAKHD010003968.1:0-18891 GCA_901007705.1 Fistularia tabacaria | reverse complement strand
TTCTTCCTGTCCCTGCGTGCTGCCCTCATAGATGGACGCACCGAGACACGTTATTTGCGTTGAATCAATCATTTTGGGATCAGTCAGGTGAAAGTGGGCATTTTTCCACGGCACACCTGACGATCTCTCAGGGCGCACCGATGTGCTGCGGCACGGTGGTTGGGAAACACTGTTCTAGTACAGCGAAAGTAAGCGTGATCACACCTGCACCCCAATGGCGTCGCACTATTTGAAAAGCGGCAAGTGAATTGCTGCGATTTGGGCGGTACTTCCTGTGAAACCGGCTCATTGTGACGGGTGACGGCGTGAGGCGTTCGCTAAAGCCATCCTTCAAGCCAGCAAAATTCTGAATGTGTGGCCCTCGTCCGCGGGGAGCCGATCTCTCCGGATCGGGAGCCCGGATTGACACACCGGAGAATAACTGTGGGTTCTACTGGGAGAACGTGTTGTTTGGAAAACGCGCCCGCTTTGTTCTAGAAGTTTTTAGGATGCGACCTTGAGGAGCAGATCTTGCAAGAGTACGTTTTCGTAACGGAGCCAGTAGCAGACGGGAGACCCTCCACCAGCACCGGGATGGTCTACGGGGCGCGGGGGGGGGCAAAGCACCCACAATCTGAGCTGCCTGCTATCGGATTATTGATTGAGTTCCCCCCCCCCTCTTCCCTCCCCACCTATCACTTGATGTGTTCGGTGTTACACGGCCGTTCTCACCATGGACATCCTCCTCCCGCTGGCGGGGGCAGGCGGCGTCATCGCCGGGCTCTCGCCCTGGTTGAGGTGCGGGGCCTCGGTGTCCGTTCCGTCCAGCGACCCGGGGCTGTCGGAGGCCGAGGCCAGCATGCCCTCCGACAGCCCCCGGGACATGAAGCTGCACTTCCTGGCGGTGGGGTAGTGCTCGCTCTCCGGGGAATCGCTCATGTCGCTCAGCTCCTTGCAGGCGCTCACTCGGCTCTGCTTCCTCGGCGGGTTCCTCAGGGCGGCGGGGATCTCCATGTGGCCGGCCATGAGGGACGGCCGGGGCTGGCCGGAGCCGCAGGGGGCGTTCGATTCGTCGCTGCTGCTGGACGGCTTCCTTTGGTCCAGAGTGAGTCGCCTCTCCGTCGCCCCCAGGCACTGCAGGCTCTGGATGTCCACCTGGACCTGCTGCTGGCTGGAGCTGCAAGAAGGCCTCTGAGCGTCCGGGGCCGGAAACGGCGGCTCCCCTTGCGAATCGGGCACGTGCGAGTACGACGCGCGCGACAGGTGCATCAACCTCTGCGGCGATGAACTGGCCAGGATGCAAACCTGCTGCGCCATGGAGTTCTTCTTGGAGCGGCACGCGCTCTCGTCGTCTCCGTACACGTACCCGTACAAGCTCTGCTTGATCTTCTTCACGCCCAGGTGGAAGATCTCCAGGAGGTTGAGGAACAAAGAGACGCCGGCGATGACCAGCATGAAAACCATGAAAATGTTCTTCTCCGTGGGTCTGGACACGAAGCAGTCCACGCTGTTGGGGCAAGGCAACCTCTCGCATTTGTAGAGAGGGGAGAGTCCGATGCCGTAGAGAGCGCACTGGCCGATAATGAAGCCCACCTCCACCACGGACCGGGTCAAGATATGGAAGACGTACGTCCGGAGCAAGGAGCCTCGAAGGGGAGCCTTCCTCACTTTCTTCTGCTCGTCCAGCTTCCTGAGCTCCCGCTCGATTCTCTTCTGGTCCTCCTGGATGCGCTCGGTCCCCTCCAGCTCGGCTTTCAGGCAGACCTTCTTCCTGTGCCTCTCCTTCTCCAGGCTCCTCAGCCGGTACAGGGCGTGCCCCATGTAGACCAGAGACGGCGAGGACACGAAGATGATCTGCAGGACCCAGTAGCGGATGAGGGAGATGGGGAAGGCCTGGTCGTAGCAGACGGTCTTGCAGCCGGGCTGCTCCGTGTTGCAGACGAACTCGCTCTGCTCGTCGTCCCAGACGTCCTCGGCGGCCACGCCGAGCACCAGCATCCGGAAAATGAAGAGGATGGTGAGCCAGATCTTGCCCACGATGGTGGAGTGGATGTGCACCTCCTCTAAAATGCTCCCAAGAAGGTTCCAATCCCCCATCTCATGTCACATTATTTGCTGTGGGTGAAGACGGAGGGCCAGGAGCCGGCAGGCGGGTCAGCAGGGTTCTTCAGGCCGGTCGGAAAAGCGGCGGGAAGCCAGAGGTGGCTCGTACTTACGCTTTTCCAGGGTTCTTGAGTCGCGCGCTGCAGTGCAAAGCTGGACTTGGGGTCGCATTTGTCCTCCTCGCGGCCACGGCGATCAGAGCCCGCAGGACCAGATCAGGCTCTGCCAGTGCCTGACACCGTTTGGCCGCTGCCGAGAGAACTAGGACTTCGGTTTGCAGCCATTGATCCGTCACATGACCCGGCCATGCCCCGAGGTGAGTTTCAGCCCGCCGCTTTTACCAGGGCAACACACTGGCACCGAGCAGGCGTCAATACGCGGTCACGCAGAATGTGATTCCTTGCTTGACATGTCATCTAAACTGTTTACTCAGGGCGAGCTCTCGGAGGCCTGGCATCGGACGCAGCCCGGGGAAAGGGGCCGTCGGAGTCGGTTGTTTTTGCCCGGGCACCGGCCGTCCGGGGCGAACGCCTCCCGCCCCGGAGATTCTCCATGACGGGGTGAGCAGAACCCCGGATGGGAGGCCGAGTGTTACTTCCAAAGACGTGAAGTGATTTTATCAACCCCGAACCAGCCTCGGGTTCAACAAGAACCCTGTCCTCCCTTTCCCCTGCGACACTGGCTTTTTTCAAAATCCAGGATTGGCGGCTCCTTGCAGCCCGAGCGCTGGTGACGTCTCCACGTCTCGATGGCGAATATGATCCCCAAAAACCTCCGCCTTCTTACCGGCATCGGTCCCAACATTTCCCCTCCAAGCGGCTTGGACCAAACCACCTCCCTCCATCTGGAGGGGTCTGCAGTACCTACGTTGACAAGCTCATCCGCAGTCTGTTTTTTCGAAACCTTTGTGTGACGGTGGAGCCACAGAAGGTAACGGGAATTTCAAACCCTTGGCTTACTTTTGATTTCTCTCCTGCTGTGACAAACACTTCCATCGGGCGTTTGTGCTTGAGCGCGTTTCTGGCTTCCATGTAACTTTTCTCAATGTTTCTTTGGCGCTGCCTGGTGCTGAGGGGACATGACTTGGAGAAAAGGAGTCCAATAAGGCAGAACGGTGGTGTCGTGGTTAGCGTTCCTGTTTGGCAGCAAGAAGGTCCCTGGATGGTATCCAACAGAGGGCCTTTCTGCACAGGCTTCCTCCACGGTCCAAAAACATGCAGGAGGTTGATTGGAGACCCTGATGTTGGGCTCGAAACTAAGGACTTTGTTAAGACTCAAGTAAAGTAAATCTTCAGACTAGTTTTTCAGTCTCAGCATCGTCTCGGAGCAAAGACTGTGGGTCTCACATCGGGAGACTGCAAAGCTTTTGAAAAGGCTCTTGGAAAACGTCAACTAGATTCAATCAGAATCAGAGAAACTACCCAGAGGGACAATCTGAGGGCTCAAGGGGTCGCATAGCAGCCTAGAGCGGATGGACATCTACCGGGTTTCCGGTTTTGCTGGAGCTCATCTATTGGTTGTGTATTCAGTCTTTACGGTGACGTGTCCGATGCCACGCTGATATCAGACACGTCTGATAGCGTCTTGGCAAAGACGTGAGACTACCAGCCTGCACTTAACGGCTGAGATGACGGGAACGTTCTGCAACTCTTAAGATCTCCTTACGGCAGCCAGTTTCAAGTCCGCGACTGGAACATCGTGCGGTGTCAGCCCGGCATAAGTCGTCCAGAAATGTGAACGAGAGAGTGGACGGTTGTTGGCATGTTCTCTTCGGGTTATCCTTGTCAGTCCTTGTCTGTCGCCGTACTTTGTACGCGCAAACGGTTGGAGACCCTCAGATCGCAGCGTGTCTCTACTGTACTATTGAATTTCCCCTATGGGGATCGATGAAGTATTATCTTATCTCACCTCAGCTGTGTTGCAGGCATACAGTTGAGATGTTAGGTGGAAGGCCAGTTCATGATTATCTTCATGTTCGTCTCCCCAGCGACAAATCCCGAACCAACAGTCGTAAATAAATAAAACTTTATTTTCATTCAAGAATCATGAGCAATACTGACAATATAGATCTTTGTGTTGCAGTTGTGTTGGTCCATCAGCACAAGGAGTCAAAGTAAACGCCGCTCAGG
This sequence comes from Fistularia tabacaria, assembly GCA_901007705.1. Lineage (NCBI taxonomy): Eukaryota > Metazoa > Chordata > Actinopteri > Syngnathiformes > Fistulariidae > Fistularia > Fistularia tabacaria. Next base: position 14,680 of record CAAKHD010003968.1, on the reverse strand, counting down.
CCAACGGGTAAACAACTCTGTAAACGTCTTCACCAGCAAACTAAACCCGCCCACCCACAAAACCTCATCACTCACAGGATTATTAATTAGCTATAAAAATGTCAGAATCAGTCACATACCATTTTTGAGGCTTCCAATCCAGAGGCCTCTTGTGCTTTTCCAGTGACGTGCTGGTAAGGCTTAAAAGCGTCCAAGAAAAACAGGTTCCGGCGAAACACGAGCTCTGAGGGTCTTGGACTTTGTCGCGACGCGTGTCCTTCGTGGAGAGGAGGCCTGACAGTTATTCGTTACTGCAGTTCCAGTCTGTTGGCTCCTTTCGGCCTTTCACAGGTAGAAATTACAGCCCGACAGTGTTCTCAGCTTGTGCCGCTGGACCTCTAGAGGTTTGTTGGTCCTGTAGGTATGACCGACAGGATGCCAAGTCGATGTTTTGGCGGTGGTTCACTAACCTTTGCCCAGGAGAGCATCCCATTCCTGTACCTGCTAGAATTACGAGGCCGGGTACTTTAGCCTCATGACTCCAGTATTCAATGCGTGAATTACCGCATGTACATATGAGTGTCCAGTTGGTGCCTCTTGAAGAGGGAAGGCCCCTTTTAGCTCCGTATGGTCCAAAAATACAAATTAGTGAGTAATTCAATTGCCCAAAAAACAAACTTAGTCCTTCAAATGCAACTCACACAAATGAAGTCAAAAATAAATATTCTAAGTAAAACACGAATAGATTGACTTTGCATGAGTGATTTCGCAGGACGAAAGTAATGAGTACTCTTTAGGAACTTCCGGGTGATCTGTCACGGAAAAGGCCACAAAAGTACACTTTCAGCCGGGGTGTATTATGTACTCGTGGGTTTGTGAAATGAATGTAAAGAGTACTTCCATTTAGAGCAGTGAACCCTCATGGACCTTTTCTCCACAATTTCTCTCCTCCGTCTTCTGAGAACCTCTAAGGTCAGAGCCAGAATCCAGAGGTCTACTCTGAGGACTCAACCGTTCGGCATTCTTTCTCCAGGGTCACATGAACAGCTCACACACCTGCCTTGAGGCTCCAGAATCGTTCTAATGGAGGGAACTCTGCGGGGAACAACGCATCTATCAGCCGTCCATCTTGCCCTGCTTCTTAAAGAGCTTCATCAGCTGGTTGAACCTGTGAGCGATCTGAAGGTGAAGGAAGAAGATAGGTCATCTGAAAGGGTCACTTCCTGTGCTGTCGCTCGTCCCCCACCCACGGCGGCACTCACCTGCCCTGATGGCTTTTCCAGCTTCTCTGCCAGGGCGGCGAAGGTTTCCCGCGAAGCACCATTGGCCTTCAGGCCCATGAGAATGGCCCGATCCTCGTCTCTGGAAAAAGTAGAACCCACATGTTAAGGGACCTGAGCGAGGTCATTGGTCACCTGTACTGATCTAGATGAGATCTCCAAGCCTGGAGGGCTTCCCTGCACAGTTGGTTTATGTCCCTTTAATCACAAATGGCTCTTTTGTTCTGGAAAGCTACTGCACTCTTGTTTACACTTGTGCTCCTTTTCCTGCTGCAGATGTTCTGCCACAGATGCACACGTACGTCGGTTCTGCCACCTTCCAGGACACCACGAACACTAAGTGGCGAGGTCATGCAGTCACTGGTGGGCTCTCGGGCTGGAATGTATGACGTTCATTTTGGTGACCTAGGCAGCCGGTTACTGGCACTGATCACTAAGGCTCTCTGGGTGCGATTTGTTAGGCAACCCAGGAAAGAGTGCCGTCCGGTCAAGCCCGCCTGTGTGTTCATTGAAGGGGATCCATTTATTCCAATTTAGGCACCACATTTTTAAGCAATACTATTTTACAAGCTAATGTGGAAAGACTTTGGGATTTGGTTGACAAGACATGAGAAAGACAGACTCCCTGAATGAGCCACTGACCTGGTCCAGGCGATCACCACCGTGCCTTTCTTCTTGACCACATTCATTGCTGACAGGCTGTTCGGGGACAGGGACGAGGACTCCTCCAGGCAATCGTCGTCCTCCTTTCTGGACCGTTTAGCCTTTGAGCGTTCCCGGTGCCTCTTCAGTTTGCGCTTCTTTCCGCGATCCCTTTTGCGTTTTTCCGGAGTCTTGCTCACATCCACGGCAATGGTGAGGCCCCTCTCAGACGCCGGCATCTCCGTGTCGTCTCTCGGCGAGTGGGAAACGTGCGACGGCAACACTCTGTCCGCTGTGAAGGCCTCGGCGGGCTCAGTGTTGTTCGGTGCAGGGGCTTTTGAAGGGCTGAGACTTTGCTCTGAGGGATAATGTAGCGCTGGCATGATTTCCTGGTCATGTAGAGTTTGTCCTGACGTCCCGTCGGTTCCGAACGGGACTCCTTCAGAGGACGGTGACTCCACATCGGGCAAATTTCTGTTGATCGGTGTTGTTTCAGGTGACTGGTGAGGTTTCAAGGTACTCTCCCGAGGTGGCGTGCTTTCGCGGTATGCCTGTTTTACAGTTAAGCTCCCGTCTTCACTCTGACACGACTTAGAACATTGGACGAGGCTGAAGACACTCTGCTCTGCGCTGACAGCTCTGTGGGGACTGGCGTCTCTAAGGAACTCCGCTGTGCTTTCCTGACTCGCCGCGTCTTCATTATCGCCCGTCAGCGTTTGACTTAAGCTCGACTCCACCGCCCGGGGAACGTCTGCCTGTGTGGCCGCCTGCCGTATCTTCAGGATGAAATGGTCATTGGATCTCTCCATTATCAGCGCCTGAACAGGCAAGTCAGGCTTGAAGACAAAAGCTTGGCCGGGCACCTGCGAGGCCACGCTGCTGTTGGACCCCATACTGGAGTTGTCCGTGTCCAGGGAAAGGTGAATGTCCTGCTCCGTGGCGTCCTCCCCGTCCAGCAAAGCGTCCTCGCTTATGTGAGCGCTGATGACACTCTCCGGTGTGGACAGGATGCTCATGCTCGACGGCTGCAGGAAGCTCAGGTGGCTGTCCGATTTCAGGGGCGACGGTATGGTGAGCGAGACAGCCAGGTCTTCGGCGAGAATGGAATAACTCCTCCGCAGAGAAGAGCTGGACTGCGGCACCGACTGACTCTCCGACGGCACTTCTAAAAGGCAGCTCTCGTCAAACAGAGCCGGACAGATCCGGATCTGGTCTTTCGACGGAGACGAGATCTTGCGGGGTGAAATGCTGGTCCAGGTAGCGATAAGTTTGGAGGGGGAGTCAAATTTACTCGGGGAGAACAATTTTGAGGGAGTGGCGAACTTTGTCGGGGTGGCGATGCTGAGGAGTCTTTCCCTGTCCTTCTTTGGCGTACCGAGGGACCAGGCTGTGCTGTCTCCAGTGATGCCGCTGGTCTCCAGCAGGTCAGATCCCTGCAGGAGGCACTTGAAAATTTCCCCCATCTGGGAGTCCCTCACCAGGTTGAAGGTTAAGCTTGAGGCCTGCTGCTCCGTGAGGATTTCAAAGTCAGTCTTGTCCAGCAGAGAGCTGCTTTGGGAGAAGACCACGGAGGTGATGCTGTTCTTCTCTGGAGAGAAAGGCTTTTTAGGTGAAGAAAAGTCGGCCCTGGAGTCAGCGTTCGACGCATGCAAGCCCAAATGGTCTTTTTCTTCAAGGCTTATTCTTATGTCTTTACCTCTGCTTCCGAGGCCCGTTCTGAAAGGCACCACCGCACAGGGCTTCACGCATTTCAGGCTGCTCGGAGCGGGTTTCATGTCCTTTGGCGGAGTCTGAAATTTCTTCGCGGGAGGCGATCGTGACACTTTCTCGCTCGCGCTTGGCTTCTTGCCCACGCCGGCTCTTGTCGGCTTGCAGGAGCTCTTCAGCGTGAGGTGAATGTCCTTGAACAGGTAGTCAACTTGAGCGTGCACAAAGTCCCACAGCTTTTGCTTCAGGTCGACGGCCTGCTGCTCAAAGATGCGTTTCACGATCCCGTTGTTGGCTACCTTGCGGAACACGGACGCGATAAGCGTCTTCAGTTTCGTCTTCAGCTCTTCGGCCTGGCTGCATATTTTACCAAAATGGGCGCCATCCACGAACTCCAAAAAAGACTCCCGGAAATTCTCCATCATGCCAAAGAAGCTCTTCTTGGGGAAAGTTTTGTGAAGCTTCATGTACTTCTTTCGTATTTCGGAGCGAACCAGCTTGAATGTTTCCATGACTTCGTCCACCGAGGAGAAAGGAACCTTGGTCGACGCGGGGCAAACGGTTTTAAAACGACTCCTGTTGCCTGGACTTCCCGACGAGCCACCGGATGCTTCGGAGGTTTCTTTCGAGGCCCTTTCTTCCGATTTCTTATTCAGAACCGTCTTCGGGAAGGCCTTTTTCCTCACCGAACGCACCAGCCGCTCCCTCTTGGTGGCCAGCATCGGCGAATTCCCGGACGCCTCGTCCGTCTCGCTGAGGATTTCACCTTCTTCCAGCTCCGTTTCTGAGAGGCTTGACGCTAGGTCCGACAACTTGTCCACCAAATCCAACGCGTCGTGTTTGACCGGAGAGCCCGGGTACTTGTTTTCTTTGTTTACGTCTAATTTCTTGGAGTTGGTGTCGGCGGCTGCCGCTGGGAACTCTGGACGGGACGAGACAGGGAAAATATATTAACATTTCCTCTTGCCATGACCTCTCTCTCTCTCTCTCTCTCTCCCTGAAACCGAATTTCTTTCTTGTATTAAAGGAGTCAAGTGAAGGTGCTGGAAAGAGCGGGATGGCGCCCTCAGTCCAACTAAGCAGAGACTCGACTTCTCAGGTGTGGCATTGATTCTCTCTCAGACAACGGCTTTGGCTCTTGACGGCTGCAGATGTATTTGCTGTTACTGTCTTTCCAGAGCTCTTGCAGAAAACAGGAGTATCTAAATAGCGCAACACTGCAATCGTTCAGAAAAATTCCTTATTTCGGATTTCTCGACAAGGGCGGCCACAGCCAATCATCTTCCTGCTTCTTCTCCTATATCGAATAACTTCCCCATCTCTTTCCCTCCATCCTTAAATCTCCTCTCTGGTCTTCCTATAGACCTCCAACCTCAGCATCCTTCGACCCAGATCTTCTCCATCCCTCCTCTATCCATGTCCAGACCCTCTCAGTCTGACTTTATCTCCAGAATCTAGCATGTGCTGTCCGTCTGTTGGACTCCTTCCTGATCCTCTCCATCCCAAAGTGAACCTCCACATCTTCAGCTCTGCCTCCTGTCTCCAAACCAGACATGATGGCTGATCTCACCTCGGTTTTCTCCACCTTTCCTTTGATTCTGACTCTTGCCACACCTGACACTTTTCTCCATCCGTTCCAACCTGCTGGAACCCGCTTCTTCACCTCTTCTCCACACTCTCCACTGCTCTGGACTGTTGACCCTGACGACTTCAAATCCTCCCCCTTCTTGATCTCCACTCCCCTTGGCCTCGACATTCCACTTGAGTTCCTCTCATTCACACACTCACAAGTACTCTTTGCAGCTGCTAACCTTCATTCTTCTCCTTTCCAGAGCATTCCTCCACCCCCTGTAGGTTCTCCTCTGCTCCCTGCTCTCACTGTATTTCACAATGTCCGATGCAAACACCGTAGTCCGTGGTGATTCCTGTCATCAAACTTTCATTTCAGATATTGTAACCGTAAACAGTGACAATATGGCAAGTTTAAAACCTGGAGTACAATCGGGGCTCAAATGATCATGCAAGTCTCGTGTGAGCTGCTCTCTAGTTCAGTTTCCAATCTGTCCGCCTCGGTTTGTCTATCCTGCCCGGGGAGACTCCCCAGCTGTCGGGCACTTCGGGTTCCGCTACCAAGCCGGCTGTCTGATAGGACGGGCGACCGGTTTGTGACCCGCATCTAAAAAAAATAAAATAATTAACTTACCGATCCCTTTGTTCCAGACAGAAACCTGCTTGCCTCTGACCTCCTCAATTAATAACAATCTATTTATTTTTATTTGGAAGAGTTATGCTGCCCGAAAGATGGGAACTTGACTGAAAAGACACTGGAACCATTGGCCGTAAGTGGCTAGTGGCCATTCTAACAGCCTGAGTTGCAATCTTTCAAAGTGGTACTCCAGTACAATGTGGCCAAAGCAAATGCATAACAGAAACCAGCATTACCAATTACAACAGCCACGTTACCTTTCTGGAGGCTTTTGACGTGGCTGGGTTTGCCCTGAGGGTGGAAGTGAGCTCTCTTGCCGATCCGCGCGGGGCTCCTCAGGGGACTGATGGCGTCGGGGATGTGCTTCAGGCTGCTGAGGGTGCGCATCATGGAGTCCTCGTCGTGAGGCAGCGGCGCAGAACTGGACGGCTCTGCGTTACACTTTGGGCTCTTCATCGAGCTGAAGCTCTTCTTTGGCGTGAAAAGGAAGTCCCTGTACTTCTCCGGCGGCGCTTTTTCCTCGGTGGTACTGCTGACCTTTGACACGGCGATGCAGCCGGTGGTGGAGCTCGGGTCGGTGGCGTTGCCACTGCTGTCGTCGTCGTCGTCGTCGTTTGTTTGCGTCAGCACGTAAATGGCTTCGGGTAAACTCAGTCCTTCCTGTGGCAGAGAGTCGAGGCTTATCGTGCTCGACACGGCCTCTGAGTCCCTGACGCTGTCCTGCGAGCAGCAAGCATCTTCCGGGAACTTGGAACTGGACAACGAAGGCCGTTCCTCGCAGGAAACGTCGGGAGATGGTTGCCGACTTCGGGGCTCGGTCTTCCCCTTGGCGTCGAGTGCAGCTAGCGACTCCTCCGTGGGCGACACAGTTGGGTCGTCCAAAGAGACGCTCTGCTGCGCCGCCACTTCAGACGCACTTGAGTCCAACTCCATGGATTCGGGGACTGCAAAGAGCTGGCCGGTGCCTCTTTCTCCATTGCTTGTATGCAGTCCCTGAATGCATCCAGATGTTTGAGCAGCATCTCGTCCTGTGTCGGTGGTTATCCCTGCTACATTCCTTTCTTTGCAGATAACACCCTTGTTTGTTGCTGTTAGAGAATTAGCCTCTGCCGCCTCCGGCGAGGGCTGCGCAGGCATTTCTGCCACGTCTCGACTTCGACTGGGCGACAAAGCAGTTTGGACGGGCATGTCCTCGGGCTGTTTCTGAGTCACCGGAGCGTCACCCTCGCTCCTGTCCTGGCCTCGAGCCTCTTCCTCATCACCGCTCTTCTTACACAACATCTCTGGGTTTCCCGCAAAACCGGTAGCCTGCTCTTTGTCGTTCTCCATGTCGGCGTCTAATTCGTTGCTGTCAACTTCATCGATGACACACATGTCTTCTATGTTGGGCTGGGATTCCTGACTGTCAGCTTCGGTCTGGGATGCCTCGTCTGGAGCTCCGTCACCGGGGCAGCAGAAGTCTGGTAGCGCCGGCTTCTTAACCGGTGAGATGGTTAGATTCAGGGTTTCCATGAAACACAGTTTCCTGTTTGGGCTGTTTTCCTCCACGAGGACCTTCTTTGTGTTTGTTCCCTCCAAGGCTCTTTTCGACCCTTCCTGCAAATGTTCCTTACCGCGGACATCGGTTCTGTCAATGCACGGGTCTCTTGACGGCCGCTTTTCATCATCCCCGCTCCTCTTGTACTTTCGAGGTACTTCATCTTCTCGTCGACTCTCCTCCTTCCGCTGATGACCCTTCGGTGGTTCTTTTGAGGAATCGCGGTGGCGTTCGGCGTGCTGACTTGAGGACAACCGTTTCCTCTCCTTGGGGTCTGAACTTCTGTGTCCGATGCCCGAGCTGCCCAGACCCTCGCCAATTTTGGTTTTTCTGTGAGGTCGACCGCGGTCCTCTTTGGGGCCGCGAGCGGCGCCGTGTTCGGAGTCGGATGCGGTCACTTCGGGTTTACTCTGCCTCCTATCTCGGCAACTTTCCTTGGCCTCAGAGGACCCGGAATTCTCTGCTACCTCCGGCGGGGGAGTTTTACTTCGCTCCGGTCTGTGGTGCCCGTCAGCATTCTGGTAGCTCCTGCTTTTGTGGGACCTGGAGTCATGTCTCCGGCCGGTGTCTTTGTCCGATTTGTGATACCTGTTTTTCTCAGGGACGTAGGAGTCTCTGCTGGGGTCCGAGTCGGTTCTCCTCCTCCTATCGGCCGATTCGGATTTTCTTTGCCCCTGATATTTGTCTTCTCTGTGCTTTGACTTGTGCTTGTCCGGCTCACTGTGTCGGGTTGACCAACTCGCGGCGGATTTGCTGAGGGCAGGCTCCGCCGTCTGTTTGTCCGCTGCTCGATCTCCACTCGAGGAACTTCTCGGGTGACCCTGAGAGGAGGATTTTGAAGTTCCGGTCTCGACGGAACCGCCGGACTGACTGCACGAGCCGCCGTTTCCTCTGGAGGACGGCTCCTTGTAATGTTCTGTTCTTGAAGACAACATGGGAGTTGGAGGAGCAGGTGGTAGACTGGATGGTGGTGGTGGTGGTGGTGGGAGAAGAGCAGGCCGACTCACAGTGCCCCCCGTGTCGGTATGACCGGAGGCACTGGGATCCCGCTGGTTATTGACGTGGGGGAAATGATGACCTTTCTGTGACCTGTGAGCCAGAAACAAAACACTCTGATTAAAATCCCAAAGAGCCGATGGGGAGACGAGTTCAAAAGGGTCGTCTTGGAATTACGGCTACGAATGACAGAATTAGCACTGATCCAAACTAAGCTCATGATTGGCTGAAGAAGGGATGTGCCACGACAGGACTACCGTGACTTACCGCTGGTTCAGACGCTGAATCTCGGCATCTTTCCGCGTCACTTCTTGCCTCGCTGTACGCAAGAGGGCGGAGATGTTCTTCTTGAGGCGGTGGTTCTCTGTGTTTAGACCCGTGTTCTGTTGTTCACACACAAAGAGTGAGAAGGAGGACAACTTGGAGATCATTTCTGCTGAATTCTCAAAGGCCTCTGTTCATCAGTAACAACATGAACTACGGAAGAAGCAAACTGAATTTGAGTTTGCGCGAGCGAGATGTTCAAGGACCAGGGTTCGGTCCCATCAGACGCCTACCTGCAGCTCCATCTGCTCCAGTCTCCGTCGCAACTCCTTGATCTGGTTCTGTGCCGCCAGAAACCGGGACTTCAGCTGCCGGCGGAGGGAGAGGGACGGTTTGAAACAGAGCGTGGGGATCTCAGGAAACAAAAAACACCTTCGGTGTTCGTCTGCTCTCATTCGAGGTTTGGGGCACCAAAATGACCAGCTTGGAATAACTGCTGAATCTCTATATGGAATTTAAAGGAGAGTGAATGGTTGTATGACTGTAAACGAGAGGAACCGAAGTGGAACGGTGAGGCTGCAGGGAGTGGAGATCAAGAAGGTGGAGGATTTAAGTACTGAGTGTCAACAGTCCATAACAAACGAGTGTTGACAAGAGGGTGGGAACGGGTGGAGAAAAGTGTCAGGTGTGATCAGAGTATCAGCCTGAATGAAAGGAAGGGAAAGGTGGACAAGACGTTGATGTGGTTTGGAAGCAGAGCTGGAGGTGGCAGAGATGAAGATGTGGAGGTTCTCTTTGGGAGTGACCAGGATGGAGAGGATCGGGAATGAGTCCGTCAGAGGGACGGCACATGGTAGATGTTTTGGAGAGAAGGTCAGAGATGGTTGGATCATGGACAGAGGAGGGAGAGTGAAGATATTGGTAGACGGATGTTGGAATTGGAGGTCTAGATGACGACCAGAGAGAAGATGTATGGAGGTAGTGAGAGAGGACATGAAGAGAGGAGGATCCAGAGAACAGGCTTAGATGGAGCAGCCCAAAGGAAAAGCAGAGAAGGTGAAGACTTTTGTGTCTCTACACGGTTCCCAGTGAGCGACCCAGCCTCTCGTCCAATGACAGCCAGGATAGATTTTCCAGCCGACACCCATGTGCTTTCAGGACCTGGAAACCTGGTCAGCTATTGTTGCTGTTTTGTTGTTTTTCAGGACCAACGCATCCAACCTGCTCTGCTTCCTCACCTCCACCTCAGCATCTCCACGCCGGCTCCTTTTGTGTTCAGGGGCAATGAGGAGAAACGCCTCCAACCTCCTACATCCGTCCCTTCGGCTTCAGCGAGCGTTTCGTCGCAGAGGCACAGAAGCGGTTGAGATACCGCCAGGCTAACCGGCTAGCACACTAAACTCAGTGAGAACTGACCTCGGAGTAGGAGGACTCCCTGCTCCGCTGCTCCTCCGTCACGATTTCCTCGTACAGGTCCATGGACTCGTGCAGCCGGGCGGGGTCGGAGGGGGACTTCCCTGGAAACGCACAGGATGTCGGTTCTTTTCGCTGCCATTTGTCCAAAGACGAGAGCGCTAAAAGCGTCGCTAGTGACCGCAACTCACCCGCGGCGCCCATCCAGTCAGCATCCAGGCCGTCGTAGATGTCCACCGAGTCCTCGTCCGTACCGGGGACCAGGACTGTGGAAAATGTTACAGGTGTGTGACATTGATTTGCAGATATTATGTTGTTATTTTTTCCCGTTTGGGGTCTCAAAGCCGGGTAAAGCATTCGTCTAACTTATGAAAACTGTTCAATGAGGTCCATTAGCATCATAACTTTTCCGTCACGACCTCTCATTTGTTAAACAATAGAAGCGTCACGTACGGGCAGATGCCTCCTTGCGGTCGGCTTTCTCCATGCTTTCGAAGTCCTCTGCGCTCCCGATCTATGCCTGAAGTAACTGACGGGGAAAGGAGAAGACAAGAAAGAGACAATCAGTACCAGGTACCAAAAAACAGCTCCCAACGATGGACATTAGAATCAAAGTAGTCTGGAAGATTCGATATCTATCTTGCAAGACTAGGACTACTCTTGGATCCGTCTACGATGTCCTGCAATGTTCATAAAATCACAAAGAAACTACATGATTCAGCATCAAGTGGACACTTTGACATAAACAGCAACGGTTATGTCACGATAATCACTGATTCGCCATTTCCCAGCGCCACGATGACAACAAACACACAAAAACACACGCAGCGGCACAAAAACCACTGCTGTGAAACGACGACGGATTCATCTTGGTGTTGTGAAGTTCTTTGTACGGAAGCCGGCGAGGACCGGCGATTTGTCAATGCGCCTTCTCTTTGAGCTGATTTTCTTTAAAAAAAAAAGTAAAATAAACATTTGACGTTCTCGTTAAATACACAGACTGTTACCGATACACACGGTCGTTCACGCTTTTTCCCACTTGAAGTTGCACTATTCACGTGTTTTACATCTTAGTTAGCAAGCTAGGCTACTTCGGGTCACTTGTCCTATTGTGAAGTGAATTTCTCTCCCGAGTAGCATGTTGGCGGCGGGATGCTAACCTGGAGGCTCCGCGTCGGCGGGACGCGAACGAAAAGGACGCGGCAAACGACAGTAGCATAACCCGGGAGGGGGTTTCTTACTCGCCTCGGGTCTCCGGTTGTTGACAACTAGAATGTCGCGCCAATACTCCCTCGCACAGGAAGTAACGACATTTTCCCGCGGAGCGTCGCCGCCTCGCGTCAGCTCGGCGCTTTCCCGCTTCTTGCACTTCGAGCAAAACCAAGCCGAACGCGTCGATAAACCCGCGTCGATCGCTCAACGCCGTCCGCTGCGGCCCCGCCGGAGGCTCGCCTCGTCCGTGTGGAGCGCGGCGGTGTCGGGCGGAAGCGGGGAGGAAGAAGCGGCCGAGCTGCGCGGCGGAAAGCCCGGCGTCATCGGCCCGTGACGTCATCACCGCGCGACGGCGGAGGAGGGAGCCGCAGGTCCCACCGGGTCGGAAGAAGCTGCAACTCGGTTTGACGCAGAACTTCTTCCCTGGACGGCAAAATAAACACATTTTAATAACATTTTACATGAAAATGCATTGCCAAATTCAGGGCTACGTATCTTACTCTGGCATTTCCCCCTAAAGCAAAAGAAACGCACTTTAAAATGATGAATAACATCCACCCTTCTAAGGAGTTATTAAGGTTACACTTCAATATTGAAGATAATGCTTGTTCATTTTGTAAAGACGATACTGAAACTACGGTCCATATATTTTTCTCCTGCAAAAAAGTCCACAGTTTTGGGATGAAAACTCAAAAGGGATGAAAGAAAAGTTTCCATCATCACAAATTTCTCTGGAGAGATGACATAACATTTGGTTTTCGCAAAAAAATAGAGATGAACTCTGTGTCAATGTTATTTTAGGTTTGGTCAAGTTCTTCATCCACAAACACATGATTCAAAAATGTCCTCCCAATTTTACCTTCTTTACAAAAAAAACACTGAATTATATAACAAATCTCATAAGCTTATGGAAAAACCCAAAAGCCAAGAAATGTGCTGTTTCATGAATGATGTTTCCTTAGATCCGTGAAGCTAAATACACATTGTATTCTCCCTTGCCATTTCTTTTTCTTTTTCTTTTTTGTTTGTTCTCACATTGTTCATTGTTTTCCACATGGCTTCATTCCGGTTAATCCTGCAGTTATTTGACCGGATACAAAATAAGATTCTTTGTTTCCTCATGTCAGTTAAGTGTCATTGATGTACGATTGTATTTAGCCATGTGTGTTTGTTTAGATGTTTTGTTACACTTTGACTTCAGTGAAGGTTAAAAAAAACAATAAAAAAAGATCCCACTGCCTTTTTTTTTAACCTTTAATGAACTCATAAAGTATAAACAAACAAACATGGCTAAATCCGACCGTGCATCAATGACATTTAACTGACATGAGGAAACATGAATCTTATTTTGCATAATAACTGTGAGAGTAACAAGAGTGGAGCCGGGTGGAAAACAATGTACGATTTGAGAAACAAACCAAAAAAAAAAAAAAAGGAATGGCAAGGGGAATACGATGTGTATTTAGCTTGATGGATCGAAGGGAATATCAATCATAAAAAGGTATATTTTCTTAGCTTTTAGTTTTGAAGATTTTTTTATTTAATTCAAAGTGTTTTTTCAAGAAGGTAAAATTGGGGAGACACTTTTTTCATCCTGTGTTTGTGGATGAAGAACTCGGCCAAACCAAAAATAACACTGAAACAGAGTTCATCTCTTTTGTTTCCCTAAAAGTAAACCAAATGTTATGTCATCTCTTCAGAGAGAAACTCCTGATCATAGAAATGTTTCTTTATTCAATTGATCCCACTGCTATTGCTGGACACCATTAAATCGCAGCACTCCCGACTCGCCTGTGGGAAAGGGATGAGGTGATGTGAAGAAAGGCGGCTCGGCGAGAAATGTCAACTGAGTTTCTGCACAAAAAAGGAAAATAAATGAGATTTGAAAAACAATTCTTATCAAAACCTCCTCGCTAGGCTGGCCGACTATTTCAGATTTTGGTTGCACAAATTCTTGATTTAAGGGCGCTTGAGCCTCACAGCAAGAAGGTCCCAGTTGGTTTCTCCCGGCTGCTCGAGTTTCCTCCCACAGTCCAAAAACATGCAGGAGGTTCCTTGGAGACCCTGCATTGTCCAGATGTGTGAAGGAGATGGTGAATGGTTGGACGTCTGTATTTGTGTCCTTGTGATTGGCCGGTCCAGGGGGAACGCTGCCTTCTGACCAATGACAGCTGAGCTCCACAAACCCGACAACCCCTGACTGCAGAATAAATGGTATCAAAGAATGAATGAATGGATGGATAGATGGAAATCCTGTATTGTGTTATTTCCTTGATCACCGGGTTAATGATTCGAATCTTCCTACTGAATCGTGAATCACATGTCCGAGGTCTAACCTGGATCCACACGCAAGGAGACACGGAGGCATCACCGGGAACAGCGCCATTATTATTTGACAGTTCTTTATTTATTTCACCGACTTAAGTGACTCAAGTGACTCATTTGAACGACTCTGCTGACTCGAGTTAGCGGACTCACCAGAAACGCCACTGAATCAGATGATTCTTATTTATTCAATGCACATACATTTTGCACATTTGGCTCTCCCCCCCCCCCCTTTTTTGTTAATATAGGTGTATTTTAATATTCAGTTCGTGACCTGTATTGGAATTTGTACACTCTGCATTTTTGCTGCATCTCTTGCTATTTTAATCATGTTGTGAAATATTCCACATATTTAGATTTTGATTTATTTTCAGATTCAGGAGCACTTTATTTGTCGAAAGAAATACACATCTATAGATGAAACGGCTCATCCATATCATAAATCTGCGATTGTCCCAGGGGCACAAATCGTTTTTTCTGATTCTAAACCATGTGATATTTTCCGTTCTTTTCGGTCGTTGTTCTACAGCTAACACGATTTCATTTTGATGAACTCATAATTGTTTCGCACGTTTTGCTCCATTTGTTCATTTGTGTTGATTCATTTTTTCCACCGACTCAAGTATACCAAATCATTCGAGCGAGTGAATCATTCCAACCCGAATCCACCAAAAAAAAACGAGCGTTCGCGACCCAGGCGTCTTGTTTACCGCAGCCGTGCGTTGACACACGCTTCCGGACATCCAGCCAATCACAGTCCGCGAAACCTTTTAAAGGGGGAGGAGGGGGCGGGGCTTATCCAGGAACAGCAGTGGGTGTCTGCGCGAGGACCCGGAAGTACTTCTGCTTCCCCTTCACATGTGGACGGCGTTTTTTTTTCTTCTTCCTCGCTCTCGCTCTCTCCCAGAACACCGAGAGGACGGGAACGTGTTTACACGCGTGGACACGGATATCGGAAGGGATTAAAAAATAAAAAAAAAAGAAGAAAAGAAATCACGCGAGATGAGCCACGCGCCCGGCCGCACACCGGGATTTCAGATAGCCTAGCCCCCCCCCCCCCCCCCCCCCCCCCCCCCCCCCCCCCCCCCCCCCCCCCCCCCCCCCCCGCGCCCCCGCGCC
>CAAKHD010003966.1:88764-130790 GCA_901007705.1 Fistularia tabacaria | reverse complement strand
GCCAGTCTCTTTATTTTATCTGCTTTTTTTTCCACCCTCTTTCGCCCAGTGTCTGGGGTCATGGGAGGTATGGGGAGGTGGGGGTGGGGGAGGGGGGTTGGGGTTGACGAGAGATGGAGGAGTGGTCGACCAAGTAGACCCTTGGGTGGTGGGGGTGGAAGAGAGTAGATTCCCCCCACCGGCCCCCCGGATGACGAGGTGGAGCCTAATTGATTTGTCAATGTAGAACCATCTGTCACAGAAAGGGGGTGCAGCCTGTTCTCTTTCCTGGGGGGCGTGGATGGGGGTGGGGGGTGGGCACTTGGCCTTTTATGGTCTGTTTTTTTTTTTTTTTTAATATTCACACCTTTGTGTCATCTCATTCTTCAGCGCACCGTTCTCCACCGCCCAAACCCAAACTCCTCCTTCTCCTCCCTCCCTGCAGTTCAAGATGGTGAGGACAGACGGCACAGTGACCCCGAAGGGGTTGGACCGATGGCCAAATGGGAAACACTCGCAGCTCTTTCGGGGGGCCCTGATGAGATGAGAAGGTCAGAGGGTGCTGATGGACAGTCCCCCATCCCCCTGCACCCCCCAACGTCACCCCCTTCAGTGCCTCGATGGAAAGAGCCGGAGGAAACAGGGACAGATAGAAGGAGCGGATGGATGCCGCTTGTCCTGATTAGGATCCATCCCATCATCCTCTTTTACACCCCCACCATACCTCCAGCCCCCCCCCCTCTCTCATTTCACTTTATCGCCTTTTCGCTTCAGTTTTACAGTCATTTTAGAGGTTATGATAAGAAAGGCAAATGGAAAGGTTTTTATGTGATGTTAGCGGTAATGTCAGAAATTAGCTTAGGTGTTGTGTTGTCCCAGTGGACGGAGGCACAAAAAATAGACAAACGACTGAACCCCTCTATCCAAATTCAGGGAAATCATAACTTCCTGTGAGCTAACTGATGGGATGGAATAAACCAGTTAAAGTTTAATGCCTGATATGAAATGTAAAAAGTTGCAGTTCTCTGTGCTGGGGAATATCTTGACACATCATTTCCTGCTTGGAATTGGATGCTGGAGGATGTGACTTCACTGAGTGCTTTTTGTTCTGGCTTTTGTATCACAATAATACATATTAAAAAATAAATCTTTAATTAGTCATGTAACATTCAAGGCCATCCACAACCTCGCCTCCCGTATCTGTCCAACCTCTTCCATGTTCCCACTCCCTCCCACTCTCTCAGATCCTCTTCCTCCATTTACCTGCCTGTCCTCTGGGCTCATCTCTCTCATGTTTTTAGTAATACTAGAGCTGGTCCCCCTCTCCCTGAGCACAATCCCATTTCTTAATTTCTCACTAAACTACAGCATTCCTTCACTTTTCTTATCTGTGACTCTGTTTTGAGACAAAGGAATCTCTCGGTTTCTTCAACATATTGAACCTGGTCGGTTGCATGTGGTAAATATTTCGAGATTATTCAGCCGGCTTGTAATACAGCCAAATGCTCAGGGCGCTGCCTCTTCCAGGGAGATGATCACCTTGAATGTAATTTTGTTACAACTAGTTTTTACTGGTCAGTCTTAAAATGGAAAAGCTCACGTTGATTCAAATGTAAAGCAATGCCCAATTAATATTACTACAAATGATAATACCAAATAACCCCCCTTCCCTCAGCGCCTGCTTGCTCTCTCTGAGGGGAAGGGGGAATAATAATCTTTTAATTTTTTGCTATTATTATGATTTATTCACTTATTTACAGTTTTTTTTAATTATTTGGTAGGGGCATTTATATTGTATTTGAGATTTGTTTTATATTTATTTGGAATTTTTTAGGCATGTTAATCAGGTTACACGCTATCTTATAAAATAAAGACAATGGTAAAAACAATGCTATTTGATTTCTGTTGTAAGGGTACGGAAATCGTTGATGGATGGGGGCGCCGTATAAAATCTTGCCGAGGACTCCAAATTTGGTCACTCGGTTGCTTCCAGCAGAGGGGGGAGAGCGAAACACAGTTTAGAGAGCGGCGTTTGAATTATTGGTGTGACTCAGAGAGATGGACGTCCGGTCATCAACACAGATCCAGATTCTCCCAGATGTGGATTTGAGCAGAACTCACCCCTTTTTGTGCTTCAGTGCAGTTCTGATGATAAAAATCAGTTTGAATCTCCCTATTTAATCTAATCTAATCTAATCTAATCTAATCTACTTGTCTCTTCCTCCCTGCTTGGGTGAGCCAAGGACGTTGTGGCCTTTTGCAGTGGGCTTGGTCACATGATTTCCCAACAAGTTTCCAAAATAGTTTGCGAGAATAGGAAAGTCGATGAAAAACAAAAGGGAAATTAAAACAGGCTGCAAAGATCTGCCCGTGAAGTTTTTAGTTTTGGATGTGAACGGCATTCAGAGTTAAGTTGTAATAAGCTGTGTTATAGCACCAGGAATCAGGAAAACTTGTTTTCTGGTTCAAAAATAATTTTGAGCAGGAGCTAAAGTGTTGTAATAAACTGTGTTATAACACCAGAAACTGGGAACACTGGTTTAATAGTCTCAATCAGCACAGAGTTGTCAGCTCTCTGAGGGCAATCCAAAAGGAGTTTTGACTTGAAGAATACAATAATCAGTCCAAGGGAACTTTACTGCTACTTTAAAAAAAAAGTAATATGACATGGTATGAAATTTCTCATCCAGCAGCAATAACATGTAATTACAGCAAATTAGAGCCCCCCCCCCGCTCTTGTTTTCTCTAATGGGCGAACAGATATGCCATTCATATTTTCAGCATTATGTAAAAAGCTCTGGAGCCGCCGGTGTCTCAGACAGAGCGGCAGCTCGGGCAGAGCGCTCAGTCGGCATTCTGAATTGGGGGGAGGAGGAAGAGGGCCGAAACTGTTGATAATCACTGGTCTCAAAACAACAGGTGCTCTCCAAGCCTCTTGGGCTGATTAGCTGGAGGGAGAGGCAGGGAAAGCACACATCTGAGGTTGAAAGGAGGACTATAGGGAGGAGGAAGAGGAGGAGGACGGAGACTGCGAAGGAGTGAGATGGGTGTGTAACCATACGGAGAGGTAAACGCCGGGGTATTGGTGGAGACATGTACATGTACACAGAGCGGGTGCTCCCAGCGGAGTCAGACAAAGGCCAAGGTGAAAGGTCAGCTCTGCTGAGGCGTGTACACACGGGGGAGGAGCCAAAGGTTGTCCACAGCGGGACAGACATACCGGTCAATTCCTAATAAGGGAGCCGGATGAGGAGATGAGGGTTGGGGCAGGGAACCGCAAGAAAACCCCAAACGTGAGCTGTTTTATCTGAGGTCACCCGGAAAGCGGCGAAGAGAATCATGGCCCGCTTGGAATACGGATTCCTCACCTCTCCGGCTCCACGGAGAACTCCCACCCTTAGAGACGCGTGATGAAGGGGGGATGACCCCATCAGTCTAGCGTTTAAAAGGAGATCAACGTTGTGTTTACATTTTTCATCATTGAGAATGGAAAAGCACAGATAAGTATGAGCCCTTGCCAGCAACTCATCCATTCATTATCTTTATTATTTACACTCGGAGTTGGGTGGAGTGCACGAGCCCATCCTAGCTGTCTTTGGACAAAAAGAGGAGTTCACGGGGCAGGAGCCCCATTAATAGACATTTATTATATACAATAGACAATTACAATATACAATTATTCACTCTGTCATTCATACCTCATTTAGAGACAACCAACTACTCGCTGCCTCATTCACATCTCTTATAGAGAGCAAATGTCCATTCACTGTCTCATTCACACGTCATATAGGGACATACAACCATTCATTCGTTCATTACACCTCGTACAGAGATGAACAACCATTCACTCTGTCATTCACAACTCTTAAAGAAACAAGTGACCATTCACTCATTCATTTACACCACATTGGCATATGTTAACAAACAACCATTCATTCTCGTTTTCACACATCTGGGCAATTTATGTGTCCTCAACGACCCTATTGCATGTTTTTGGACTGTCGGAGGAAAACGGAGAACCCTTAGGAAACCCTCAGGAAACCCTCACATGCGCTGGGAGACCATGCAAACTCCACACAGAAAGGCCCCGTGTCAGAATCCAACCAGGGACCTTCTTGCTTTGAGGTGTAAGCGCTGACCACTGCACCCACTGTGTCACCTTCACCAACCAACTCTCAGGTATTCAAATTACATCTGCACTTCTAAGCACTCCATAAGGGAGCAGGTGGATCTATATTTTAATATTCCATTTGTATTACTTTTTTTTCGGGAGGGTCTGTCAGTGGGTGTTGTCCCCCCTGCCTGGGTGCGGTGCACAATCCTCTCATAAAAATCAAACAACGTGGACTCCGGGGCTGACTGTACTCTGATCCAGGGCTCTGGAGCTCTCAGGACCGGAGGTGTGTTCCAAGGGTCAAGCTCACGATACCATCGTTTTGGTGTCACACTGCGTGTGTTTCTTTTACTAGTGCACCAGAGAACGACACATGGCACATTTGCATTTTGTCATTGTCCCTGATGCTGATTCTTTTCTAGATACGCAGCCAATTGGAAATTTGTAGTCACACACTCGATGAAAAGATTTGTAACTGCTGAATAAATGAGTGGGAAGGACTTGTAAAAAAAGGTGGACTCACCTTTCCTTTGAGTCACAACTTCTGGAATACTCAATGATATTTGTCTGTTTTCTTGGATAACATTTCGAAAGTGTAGAAATATCACAAGATTAAATTCTTCTCTTCTCTCACATTAAACGTTTTGGGGGGTTTTCGGCTCTGCGCTCTACAAGTATCCACTTTCGAGGAAGCCAAAAGGTGCAGACCAAAAAAAGAAAGAAAAAAAAGAAGCATCAGCCATGTGTCACATAAATATCAATATCCTCTTTGAGAGGCCATCTGATCCGCCCGATTGTGTGTTGAGACAGTTGAGACCAGCTCATCACTTTACTGATGTTCTCAAGGTCTTATTACTGCACTGGTGATTCCATTCAAGTCACATGAAAAACCTTTGAAACCTTGTATTTTTCTTTTTTGTGTGTGTGTATGTTTGTCATATTTGTCTCCAAGTCACGTCCCCTCGGTGGCAAGGAAATCGTATGAAACCGGACCATCCGAGTACCGTCTGAAGATCCATCTCGTACAAACAAGACTTTTGTCTACTTTTTTGTTGGTGTTTTCTTCACTTGCTGTCGATTTGTTGCATTGGTAGATGGTCAGATTATTATTTTTTTAAACTTAAAAAAAAAAAAAATGAACAGGAAACTCATTTAACTACGTTTGTCCTCTGACAGCCAGAGGGTGCACGTTGTGTTTAGGCCACAATGTTTAAGTGACCCCTTCCATGTTCAATTCTGAACTGAAGAAGCCTCTCGAATGAGAAGAGTTCACCATGACCTGGATAACTGAGAACCTCTTCAAACATCCTCTAATTAATTAAAGGCCCAACTCATATTTGGATTAAACGAGTCAGATCTCAATTAAGTATCATCCATGGCTGACCGGTAACTGAAATGTCACCATTCCTTTGAAATGATGTAAATACGCATTGGGTCACCCGGTGTCATTTTTGGAATAGTTGCTAACAAGAAATTGGGGGAAAAAACATCAAAGATAGTTAATAAACCGGAATTTAGCACCAAAAAAGCTTCTGAGATGATATATGAAGGTCCGGGTTTTCACTGTCGGGCAGGGGTCGGGAACCTATGGCTCGCAAGCCCGATGTGGCTCTTCTGATGACTGCATCTGGCTCGCACATAAGTCTTAGCTTTTATATAATACCTGTTCAGGCTTGTGGATGGCTGGAGCTAATCCC
Source organism: Fistularia tabacaria (assembly GCA_901007705.1). Lineage (NCBI taxonomy): Eukaryota > Metazoa > Chordata > Actinopteri > Syngnathiformes > Fistulariidae > Fistularia > Fistularia tabacaria. Next base: position 125,000 of record CAAKHD010003966.1, on the reverse strand, counting down.
GGCAGTAATTCGGGGTACGGGAGGGTCTGACTTCAAAAATCGTATTTTTATTGGATAATGCGGCTGCCTTCACAAGTTGTTGTGAGGTCAAGAAGTAAACTTCCCTCCTTCTAATGAAATAGTCAACTAATTTATGCAGAGCAAACCCTTCTGACTATTAGGAGGGCGAAAAGAAAAAAAAAAAGATGACAAGTACCGTACTGTTTCAACAGGAATGGACCGACAAATTCGCCTTTTGTAGAGAGAGCAGGTTCGGCGGTGTGTCTAATACGCGCTGATACAATTTCATCGATGAAACGGTCAAAAATAAAGCGACACTTCAAGACACGCCATGCCACCTTTCCTTCGAAATATCCGATGGGGGACAGAAGGGCAGAAAGCATGCCAAGAGTTACTATGGAGAGTGCAAGCCAGTCAGCAGCAACTCCGTCTTTGGACCCGACAAGGTGACTGGAATTCAGCTAGCTTTACTGGTTCTTTAGCAATAGTGAAGAATGGAAAGCCATTCATGGATGAATGAAGCTTAACATCACCACCTACCAACCAGACTAAAAAGCCATCAGCAAAACTATCAGGCACCAGAATAAATGGTAAGAAGTATTTCATTTCTTTTTAGTCAACTCCAGTATAACAGCGAACTTAAAAACAATTATACTAAGAGACTTATTGTACTTTGATATTGTTGGTCCTACTTGAAAATTTACACACTTATTTTTATTTAGTGTTAAAAAGTATTATATGGCTGTCACAGAAATATATTTTAAAATATGTGGCTTTCATGGCTCTCTCAGTCAAAAAGGTTCCCGGCCCCTGCTGTAGAGGATGGGACTAAAGAATGAGAAAAGAAAAAAAAAAAAAAAAACGCGAACATGCAGCAGGGTGGGGAAATTGATATTTCTGATATTTCTGTATGCGCGAGTTTTCATGCATGCTTTCCTCCATGTGTAGGAGGACCAAAGCTGAGTGGGTAGTGAGACCAGTGTGGGTATGTGTGTGTGTGTGGGCTCTGCACAGGTAGAAGGTAGCTTTTCAAAGAGCGGACTATTTAATTGAATTCTTTGCAGATCTTTGTTATTCAAGTCATGACTGAGAGCTGCTTCACGTTGTCCCAGCGGTGTGGGAGTGCTTGGCTGTACCGGAAGTCACAAGCTGGTATGCACTTTGTGTGTGTGCATGCACGTGTGTGTGCATGAAGAGTCAGGAGTTGTGAGTTGATTGTGGTCAACCTGGTGTTTTTCTGGTGCAACACGAGTCCCGATGTGGTAAGGAGCAGAGGAAGTGGTGAAAGTCAAAGTGAAACCAACCCCCTTATGCGCTAACACACGCACACACACACAAATATATATATCATTATGTTGTACTGAATGTGCCATACGTGCTGTCTGTCAGACCACCAGCACAGTGTCCTCTGAATAGGCATCTGCCAAAAATGGAAGCCTCGAGAGCACAGATGTCTGATGGAAGTGTTACTGAAGTGAAGTGGCTCAAAAAAATTACTGTTCATTTGAAAGGGAAGGATCCGTTGCATTCAAGGAAACTGCGTGAATTGTCAAGGCTTTGAAGCATTATTACATATATCGAATCATAGTTTGCAAAAACCCCCAAGAAAAATACATCTTCGGTGCTGCTTGACAAAGGATCCTAGTTTGATTTGGACTGCAGACCTTTCTGTGTGGAGTTTGCATGTTCTCCCCATGTCTGCGTGGGTTTCGTCTGGCTTCTCGGGTTTCTTCCCACAGTCCAAAAACATGCAGCAGGTTAATTGGAAAATTGAGAAAATTGTCTAGATGTGCGAATGAAGGAGTGAATGGTTGTCTGGCTGTATATATGGCCCTGTGATTGACTGGTGAGCAGTCCAGGCTGAACCCCACCTCTCGTCTGATGGCAGTTAGGATAGGCTCCAGCATCCCTGCGACCCTGAGCAGGGTAAGAAGTATACGATGGATGGATGGTGCTTCTTGTTCGATAGGGCAGCATTATAGGCGTTTGAATGCATTTCCAATTGTCTGCACAGTCGCGCAGCCCCTGGTTCAATTCCAATCTGGGGCCTTTCTGTGTGGAGCTTGTATGTTCTCCCCGTGACTTTTTGGTTTCCTGGGGTTTCCTCCTGCAATCCAAAAACATGCAGCAGGTTTATTGGAGACCCTAAATTGCCTGGACATGTCAGTGGGGGAGTGAATATTTGTTTGTCTCTATATGTGGCCCTGTGATCAACTGGCGACCAGGGTGAACCCCGCCTCTCACCCAGTGACAGCTGGCACATGCGCCGGCCCTGTAGTGACCCTCACTACAGGATAAGCGGTACAGAAAATGAATGTATTAATGAATGAAAGCCTCAAACAGCAAACATAGTCAGCCAGTTCCTGTTTACCGACCAGCCGTTAATACCCAAACAATCGTCTTCAACTCACAATCCTCTTCAATACGACGATGGCCAATTCCCAAGATTTCATTCTGTATATTCATATTTCCAACTTTCCTTTATAAACATGAATAAAAAAACTTCCCAATATATAGATATATGACCATAAAGTTATATTAACAAAGCTATGCACCACTACAGCCCCACTAAATACTACAACCTATCCTTATTATATTAAGCGGTCTGAACAAAAGATGAACAAAATATCACTTTTACTAACTGGTATTCAGTTCACCGTTTGTCGGTGTGCTGTCAAAGGAAATGAATAAAGTCTCTAAGCAATTACAAGCTTAAACGATGATGCATAAATTTAATTTATAGATAGATTTCACCGGGGCTTATCTCTCAGAAACACTGTAATAGGATACAGCTGGAAGGCAAGAACATAAAGATGTGAGGACAGCAGTGTGTGTGTGTGTATATTTATGCGCACACGTGCACGCTGCAGAGATGAAGCCTTTTTTTTCAGAGATTGAGCTGATTGGTTAAAGGTGACCAGGATTCAGCATAATGACCCCATGCCAAACAAGGACATGTAAAACCCTCGGAGGATGTCGACATGGTTAACGATTGGTTTCATATTGCTCTGGCTGAAGGATATTCTCAGGAGAGATGTTTAAGGTATGAGCTAAATGCAGCACAATGACAATCCAATCAACCCTTAGCACACACACACACACCGACACACACACACACACACGCACACACACACACACATATGTATGTCCTCCCTAACCTCTAGAAATGGCAACCCTGGAGTTCTTTGACCGCTGCAATTGGACCCATAGTGCTCACTGTAGATAGTTTGACATAATTCAGACTTGTTGATTGTTTTTTATTTCATATAAAGGTTTGTCACATAATATATACAGCAATGTTACAACACAATGTCATGCATGGTTATTTTATGTAATTCTCCAGGCTTTTTACCCTCCCTTTCCTTAAATGGGTTGGCAGATGCATCTCTTGTGGCCTACATGTGACCTGAAGGAGCATGTCTACCTGGTCAGCCTCACAGTGTCAACAGCACGGGACAAATCCCGCTCATACCCAGTCTTTGAGGAAATATTTGTAAACCTTTGCAACCTACTTCAGGAATATGGGCAATGCCCAGAGAAATCCACGGGCTTGGCCAGGATGCACCTCTCTTTTCAGAGTTTCCTGATGTTTTGAATGAACCCCTCTTGGGCCATCGTAGGGTCGACCACTACCAAATTCCCCCCTCATCTCTATTTCAGGTCAAGCTGATAAATCTACCATTTGTTCCACTACAGATGCAGAGGGAGATGCCTTGTGTGCCCAAAAGGCCTCTTTCTCCACCTATGTCCTTCAAGAGATGCAGAGGCCACAACCACCTCTAAAATGGAAGCACAGAATCTGGCTCGTTCAGGTCCCATGTTCCCAACATCCAAGGATACAACAGATATTGGTCTGTGGTTTTTGTACTCCTGTTATGTTAACTGTTTCAGCAGAGCTTGGGAGTTCCCCAATTGTGCATCTCACGGAACAACCATGATTGAAGGGCAAAAGGCTGCGATTGGCTGTTCACCAGCTGAGATCTCCTGCATGTTAAGAAACTATCCAGCACGGTTGTAGGAACTACCCTCCCCCGGGGGAACCTTGTAGCTTTGCATTTGCACAGGCAGTAAGGGACCATAGTAAGAAAGAAGACGAAAACAACACTGAGAAGGAAGGTGCCACAGCAGTCATCCAGGAATGGTAACCATGGACTATCAAATGGGCTCCTAGTGTTTTTACTTTCTCCTTGCACTACTTTGTGATGGGATACCCCCCTGCTGTTAGCTAACTCTGTACTAATTTTGGCAAAAAAACTTTATGTTCTGCTGCAAGCCCTGGGATCCCCTCTAGCACGCCAGAAGAGCTTGGACTACTCGGTCAATTTTCTCGCCGGTTCAGTCCATATTGTTGCAAGAAAACAGCTGACCAGTGACAACAACAGCTTTTTCTAAAATAACGCTCTGCAGTCCCCTAGATGTTTCTGGAGTTATCCAATCATCAAGAACCTATGCCACATAGTTCCCATGGGACTGTGAAAAGACCCTGCCTTGGAGTAGGAGCGAAAACGCTCTAGAACTGAGGTCCTAGTTCCTATACTGAGCAAATGCACAAAAAACAGTCTGGTTCTTGAAAAAGGTTCCAGGAACTGCAAAAAGTTCGAAAGCTGCTCTGGCCATATGGCGGGGACCCTCTGGCTTGAATGGAAGAAGACTGGCACTTGGTCCTGGATGTGCCTGCGGGTATCTCCACTACTACCAGACTCTTGGCAACTGCAGAACTATGTCAAGTTCCTCTCCAGTGCAGTTTCTTTTAACCCAAACTAGAAGATAATGTAGCATCAGAAGCCAATTTGCTGCTTCAGGACCCCAAAATAATTCAGAGGATTCAAGTAAGAATGGCAAACATCACACCATGTGCGCAATTTTTGTCATAGGATTTTCAATTTCGTGTTTGATTGAAATTTGAACACATATTGGTTGCTGTGACAGGCTTAATGGTGAGTATAAATGGGTAAAGTACTGAGTGTTCCCCAGATATTATGAGTAGATAAATAGATGTTCAGTTATGTATGAGCATATACAGTCCAGTCTGTAAAAAAAGGGATATCTGAAATAGCTATTTGTCAGGTGAAGTGCCATATTAACTTGCACCCTACACCTACAAACACACTTACATATACACTCCTGTTCCAGTGTGTGTGTCCTGCTATTCAGTGCTTGAGTAAATGAACATGATATTTAAGTGACTGCTATTTCCTGAGCGCAGGCTTTTCTTTCCTCCTCCTCTTGGCTTTTCTCTAAATTTCCCTGGGGAGCTTCAGCCTCCTGGGTTTGGCTCTGTGTCAGAGTCCCAGTAGCCATGATACTTCATCAGGCTTTCGCACCATTATTGGCAAGAGCACTCCATATCCTCTTAGCAGTTATAGCTTTTCAATTTTCCTTTGAAATGCTGAGCCCAGCAGAACATATGGCAATATCTTGACTCGAAGTCCTGGATTGGAGAGAAATCCTGTTACGCAGTTTCGCATCCTGAAACATGCAGCCACAGGGCTACACACTCCTTGACCTCTACGTAGCCGAAGAGTGGTGCTTTGGCACCGCCGTTACCTCTGTTAAAGACATTTATAATAAGCACAATTACAAGACGCTGTTGGACAGTTTGACACAGTAATGTTATGCTCTCCTGTAAAGCATTATCTCTATAGCCATGTCCCTGGAGACCCATTCAGCATGATGGCTGAATCAAACATCAGACCAGTAATTCTGTCTCCAAGACCTCCCCCCATGCAAATGCACATTCCCTGTCTTACTCTCATGCAAGGGACTGTGTGTCGATGCACGCAAAAAAGCATTTCCACATACACACACACAAAGACTTCACATAAATGTGATTATGATAACTGTTATTTTTACATGCTTCTTTAATTCTTCAGAAGTAGACTGCTTCCGGGAAGGCTGAAGAAACAGAGACTCCTCGAAGGAGAATGATCAAATACGCTCGCTCACGAGGTATTGTATCATTTTCCAACTCTTCAACAGACAATGGATTTTTAGTCCATTGCATTACTAATTCATGCCGGCGGAGGGGCTGGGTGTGGCAGAGCTGTGGGAGGGTCGACCCTCCAGGAAACCTAATCCTGATCAATAAGGGCTGACCTTGGGAAGTGCTCCTAACAAGCAGACCTATGAGGGTTGTTTTTTTTTGACATATCATCAAGGAAAACAGGGCTGCTCCTTCGTTCTGAGATTCACATGATGGAATTAAAGTCAGGTGAATAGTTTCATACCTCACGAATAAAACATTTACCAGAAGACTGATGCTGGCCCTTTGGATGTCCTACTATAGAGGGTAAATTTAGCTTGTCAAGCAGTCAAAATATATTATTTTTTTTATTTATATACAAATCATTTGTTAATTAATGACCTTAAGATGCAACTAGATGGATTGATTTGCCCTCAAAGATGACCAGGTCAGTGGTATTGGCATTTTTCCAGTCTTTAGACACATTTTTTCTTGATCAGAATTTTTTTTTTTTTTTCCGATGAAATTTGTACAATTGACGTTAGCATGGCTCTTATGAATTTGCCTTTGTGTCTACATTTAGAATAATGATAATAACAATAATTTCCATTTTTATTTGTGGGTGCCTTTTTAAACACAAGATCTCCTTACAAAAAGGTGTGCGGGGTCCAAGTTTTGATCTGAGCTGCAGGGTCCTGGTGGAGCTAGATTTGGATTTGGGGGAGACCGAAGAGAATAGAGCTGCAGCAATGCAACTGGGAGTTTTCAAGGCCATGGACAAGTGGCTACTACATGTGAGTTGAGGAAGGGGCGGAGCCTATTTATATTGCATAGGTAGAAATAGGTGGATTTTTTTGATGTTTATGTACAGGATTGGAAGAGACAATGTCCTGGAGTGGCTGTCTGCATGTTGAAGTGTCCTGGGACAAACACTGAACCCCAAGGTGCTCCCTATGGACTGGTTAGAGCTCTGTATGGCAATTCTGTTGCCATCGATGTGAACCAGTGACACTGCAAGTTGTTAAAGTGCTGTATACATTGAGACCATTTAGCATTTACTATCTAGGATTACACCCACACGCTTGAGTCGAAGTTTAAAAATCTGAGCAGAAAGATGTGCAGACGTGTGCTATCTGACACCATCTATGTTTTTAGGGGGTGGTAACAATCGTTCTCGTTGACTCCAAATGTGACATGTTTTCGATCAGACCAATAGAGTCCTTTGGAATCTTGAGGAAGTGACTCAATTCAGCTGCAATAAGGTGAAATATGTCAAATATTCACCTTGAACTGACAAGAAATGAACAAAAAACTGGCAAAATATTTTCCATTAACCATCTATGCTTTTCAACCAATACCTGCGATAGAAAGGATTGCGAATGTTTGGGGTCAGACCAGACAAATACGAGAACCCATTTCAACCATGTCATGAAAAAGAAAATAAACTCCTCAAATTTAGAAAAATCAACCAATGGATAGTCTGAAAGACTAACTTTCAAGGTGTATTTTGTTTCCACAGTTTACTAGAGACCAAATCAGATCACTTCCAAAGAGCCAATCTGCAGACATCGATACAAAGGTCAACCAGCGTGCAAGGAAACTCCAGCAATGACGATATCATCACAAACCCAACATCTTGTAATTGATGTATTTTATTGTGAGATGGGGAGTCATGAAAAGAACGAAAAAGAGGAGAAAAAAAACAACCACTATAAAAAAGATGAGGGTGTTAAAAGGGTGGGGTATATAAAATTGGGCGTGGTCTTGACACTGACATTTAAGGTAACACATTAGCAAAAAAAGAAAAAAAAAGAAAAAAAAAAAGAAAAAGAACATATTATTTTGGCTTGGCAAAAGGACAGTTCTGTGTGGTTAAGGATCATCCTTCAATATAACAGCACACTCATGCTATTAGACATACACTTATTTTTCAAAAGTTCAGTAGCTTCATATTAAGAGAGGGGAAAAAAAAACCTAAACTAACATGAGAATGGATGCAAAGAGGTCACAGGTTCCAATTTTCAGGCTTGCAGGGTGTGAGTTTCTTTCTTTATTCCCAAGGGCAAACATAATTTATTGGTTCAAAAAACATTATTCAGTATGCCGGAGTCTTATTTTTCCAGGCTTGTAGTTATTTGCCTTTGAATCTTTTTTTTCCATACTAAAATATATTATCGTATTAATACAAACTACAGTATTGTACACTACATAGTGTAATAAATAACCATAAAGAAATATAAAAAATAAGACACATAAATATAAAAGTTCTCTATGACTAAACAGACATACCCAACTCATTGGGGGAGGGGATAATACTGCAATTGCTGAAAACATACAGTACGCACACTGAAACAGAACATAGAACAATACAACAGGCAAAAATAAAAAAGACAAAAGAAAAAAAAATAATACTGACAGGTAAAACATTGAATTGTACTCCTGGGATTCATATTTTGCCTACATTTTGTTACCTGAAGAGACATCTGAGCATTCCATGGTGTGTTAAAGAAGTGCACTGAACAAGTTTTGCAAAGGCAGGACAGAGTTAAATATTACAAACCAAGCATCATCGACACCTGTTTTAAACCATGTGCATTGTCATTCTTTTGAGCTGCTCGGATCAGAAATGAAAGCAACTACTGTAAGCGGAAAAACGGTGAAGCCGGAAGTCGTAGGCGAGAGTCTGCTCTCTTTGGTGTGGTTGCAAGCCAAAGTCAACAGCATTTCTAGATAACTGTTTGATCTGGAACCTGGCAAGACCTGATCATACCTGCAAAGCTTTGATAGCAATATTCAATGGCACTTTTGATATGCATGTTTCTGTCACTGTTTGTTCGATTATAATCATCTTTTTGTTATTTTTGCATATGGCTCAGAGCGTGGGGGGGCTACTGGGTTGGGTAAAGTATTTTCTTCATCTCCTTCATTCTGTTTTTTTTAATCATTGAATGACATACAATTTTAGATTTTGGGGATAGGAATACTGATACCACTCTACAAAGAAAATAAAAAGCTACAGCTTGCAACCACCTAATGTAGCTTAGCACAAACTAAGGAAAGAAGGTAAAACAGCTAATTTTGTTCATATTGTGAGAATTTCATATCGCATCATATGCAGGCTCACTGTTTCTGTCCGTTAGGAATAAAACCAAAAAAAAATGTTTTGTGTGTTTCCCAAGTCTTACATGTGTGCAGTCCACAGAGCAAGACTAGGTGGCTAATGCAAATTTGGCTCTCAGGGTACTTTAAGGGAGATACACTTGCCTTAATCTTGTAACTCCTCTAAGCTTTTCAAATAGTTAACATGAAACACTGTGATAGTCAAGAGGAATATTGCAAAAGATCTTGATGCTCCACTGTCCTTTAGAATTCTATTTGGGTCAGTTTGCATCACATGAGATACAATTAATAAAATTTATCTGCAATATCAGATTAGCTTTACAGGCACACTATCTTGCCACTGGAGCAGAACCCATTAAGGTCTGGCTTTTGTATTCAACAAAATGAGCTTGATTTCATATGATGCACTTGAACTGGAAAAGAAGAAAAAAAAAACATGCTAGACTTACATTTTAATGTCATCTATGAGCTTCACATAGCACAGCACGGTTATGCTAATAATGCATGCTAACTAGTGGATGGCCACTCAGTTAGCGAGGGCCAAAAGTAACTTTTAAAACACACATTTGATGACGAAGGCATCGCACACAGACGCTCCAACACTTTTGAAAAGATGCAAAAAAAAACAGACTAAAAAGAAAAAACTTCCACTCCAAAAGAAAAAAAAATGAAAACAAAACTAAAATAAGGCAAGAAAGCATATAAACAACAGATTTGATGGTGGGATTCTGACAGGTCAGTATTTATGCATCGTGCCAATTTTTTTATATTTTACATTACAATTTTTTTCTGTAACTGCTGAGAATAGGACTTCAGAGATTGCCTGTAGGTGGACTCTTTTAATGTATCTATTAATAGAGATTTACTAGTATTTTTCCAGTTATACTAAGCTAAACCAAATGGCTGCTTGCCATACCTACGTATTTATTGGAAACACGAGTGGCATCAATCCTCTCACCCAACTCAAAAAAAACAAAGCCATTGTGCATATTTCCCAAAATTTCAAAATTAACAATAGAAAAAAAAGAATAAAATGTAAAAAAACAACAAACAAAAAAAACAACAACAAGGTTTTAAACTTGATCAAAATAACTGACAGAAAATGTATCTCAATGTCTAGAAAGACCCATGGACTCACTGTTGCTTTTAACCTTTAGGCTCAAAATCAAATCAAAACTGTACCAAAATAAATTCGAATGTTCACATCCGCTCGCGTTATGTGGTATTTCTAGTGCGGTAATACTGAAGGGTAGACAACACAGCTCAACTGCTTGATCTATAGGCAAACCAAGCCACTTGTAGTGCACAGGATTTTTTTTTCTTATTTTCCTTCCAACTTAATAAAATACTGATTTTTTTTTATGTTCATTGGCAATAAAAAGGTATAGAAATATCTCCCAACTGTACAACTTTCAAAGGCTAAAATATGAGTGACAAAATTAGTAACACTGATAAAAAGAAATGAACCAAGGTGTTTTAGTAATAAAACATTATCTAAAACGTGTCGGCTCTAGCTTCCAAAGTCTGTATAATGCATTTCCTTCGTTTGTTAAAATTCACGTTCTTCATCATATTCTTTACAAATGGATTTGAGAAATCATTCTCTTGTGGAAAAGTCACTAGTAATTTTTCAGGCACACCTGGATTTCTACACAGTAGTGAACTGAAACGGACTGTCAGAGTGACCAGACATCATCTCCGGCGTTCATCCTCTGTGCGGGGAGAGGAGGAATCTGATTGCATCTCATGGAAGAGGTCCGATCCCTCGTTTACTCAGTATCTCCTTTCTCCTGCAGTATCTGCTTTTCATCTTCAGAGGCTGTGTTCCTGTTTGTTCCACCTCCAACCTCTTCCATGACCTCCCCCTCTACTTTTCTGTCTTCTGTAACCATAGCCTCCTCACCGTCCATCTTGACTTCCTCCTCTTCATTACAGTTCCCGAGCACCTCCTCCTGCCTCGTGTCAGCTTCCTCTTCCTCGTCTCTCTCTGTCTTCTCCATCTCCTCCTCCCCCTCCTCCTCATCCCCTCCTTCTTCTCCTATCTGCACCACCTGGATGTCATCCATGTCGACTGCGCCTTCCTCCTCCTCCTCCTCGTACTCCTCGCTTTCCTCATCCTCTCTGGTGCTGCTCCCTCGCTCATCTGAGTCCAGCTGGGAGGGAGCCAGGAGCGGCCTCTGCATCCGGCTCAAGGCCTCCAGCTGGGTCTCGCCATCCTCCTCTGGGCTCTCCCTGCCTTGGCTCTGGGTCTCCTTCTTGCAGTAGGAGTAGCGGTGGTTCATGTGTTGTGAGTAGGAGCCCGAGTGCGAGAAGCGCTTGCCACACTTGTCACACTGGTAGGGCTTCTCTCCCGAGTGGAGCCTCATATGTTCAATTAAGTGGTGTTTGTGTTTGAATGCCTTGGTGCAGATGCTGCACTCGTGAGGTCGCTTCCCTGCACGGAGAGCAGACAGATATGCGTCAACATTTTTTTGAGGCAGCCGAAAAAAAAGGCCGCTGTGCAAAGGTGACAGACGCGGAGGAAAACCTTACGCGCAACATCAATGTATCCTAGGAGAACATCTCAAAACACAACAATACAACACAACAATGGTGCCTGAAACCCGTCAAGGAAACTTTATCCAGGCAGGGAACAGCTAGTTTCACCTACAATGATGTCATCTGGAGCTGAAAACAATAGTTACTCGCCAGGTATTGGGGTAATAAATATAAATATCCGCTGAGAGTGTTGACCTGCGCCTGTGCACCTCAGAGCAACCCAAATCACTACCAGAGCTCGCCTGTTGCAACATTTGGTGCTTTACATGAGGAGCTGGCAGTGCGTAGATTGGGAGTCGGCGGAAAGAAACTCTCAGACCTCTTCTGTGCATGTTGAGTAATACCTGCTGGAATGAAGGTGTCCACCCTTCTTTACGCTGTGAAATCCCCCTCAAAATTGCACCCTGATTCATCCTTCCCAGGACTGGGCTATGGTGAGACATGTACTCGTGCTCCGCCGGTGCTTGCGTGCGTGCGTGCGTGCGTGTGTGTGTGTGTGTGTGTGTGTGTGTGTGGGTGCGAATGGGTGCACGCGCGTGCATGCATGCGACATATGGGGACTTTTATTCACCTGTGTGTTCATATTTGTGTCTCAGCAGTGAGCTGCTCTTCTGGAAGATCTTGTCGCACAGGTCGCAGGCGTACATACCGCTGTCTGTCTTCTTCATCTTCTTCCTTGGAGGGCCCGAGTCAGAGTCATTGGGCTCCTCCAAAGTGGGCGCACCGTCCGAGGCTGTGTCTGGCCTCTCTTCCTACAGAGTGGGAGACATAATGAAGGTGTCAACACCCAAGTCGGAATTCCTGAAAGACAACGTCTGACTCACAAAAAAGAAATCCATTCCCTTTCACTTTCAAACCCCTAAAGATGATAAAAAAATAATACTTGGTTCTTTGTCAGGTATTTTTTGAGCTTTGAGAAATCAAAATGGGATCCAAACACCGTCTGCAAACTTTTGTCACTGAAATAAGTTTTCACTTTTAAATGAAGGTTTTTTTCTGATCGCATTTCACCCGTGATATAACAGAGAATATTCATGTGAGTTTAATTTGAGATCCTACCAGTTTCAGCATCAGATCTCTAATTGGAAATGTGTAACTAGAAACAATTATCACTTTAATTCCAGCTTCAGTGGTTGTATCCTGATCATTTACAAAGGGCTTCCCGTTAAGGAGCAAAAATCGATGATAGAAGCTGATTGAGTGAATACAGTCAGGACCAATACTGGGAATTTTTACGAGGGGTTGCCGAGCAACATCCACAATATGCAACAATAAGATGTTGTTATACATAAAAAGCTTAAACATACAGTGAATTATAGGCTTTCATGTAGGCACATATATACTGATGATCTGTGCTCTTTATTAAGGAAACTTTAATGAGCCAAAAGAAACAATGACAAAGAAACATGACTTATTTTTCCAAAGCTTCACATTGAATTCACTGACCCAAGCTCTAATCTCAGCAATATAGCTGCCTGGATGTTGTTGAATTAAACAACAATGAATATAAATGACTTTGTATTGCCAGACTATTCATTCTGGCAAAGTTTAACCTGTTATGAAATGGTTCTGCTCCTGAGGACATGAAATCCAATTGAAAAGATTGCTTTGATCTTAAGAGAATAGAAATAGAGGATTATTAGTAGGCAATATTAGCATGAGTGTAAAATACACATTACAACAATGGGTATAACTGAGCTTTGATATAAGATTGAATGAAATCAAACTATCAAACAGAATGACTAATGATTAGAATGGGACATGATAAGTAGTGTGGTTACAGACAGCAAAATAAATATGAACACTGAGCCATCTCCCTCACTACCCCCAACCCTACCATGTGGTGCTCTGGGCTTAGTTTGTGATGTGTAGCAGAGGAAATTAGTTTATGAAATGATGAAATGCAGCTCGGCAAAGAAATGCTGTTTCTGAACTGAAACAGAAAAAAATGAACAATAATTTCAGCTGAACCAATTTGACTTTGACAGCCTTCAAAACTACATTCATAGGTAAGCAAGGAGACGTGGTGTGTGTTAGTTCAGGCAGGCCACCATGTCAAGCTGTGCTCTTAACCATGTTATATCAGCTGGGATCAGCTGATGTAAGCCAGCCCAAATCAGCTGACAACTTAGTCATCTCCTTCTAGGCATTAAATGGGCTCAGCTGATTCCCTGTATCGCTCTAAGTTGGCAAAGGTCATTCAAAGCCCCCTTTTAAACTGCTTAGGATGGCTTCCTTTTGACTTCTACTCCGTGAATTTTTGACTCCCTTGACCCTAACGCCACCTTTAAACTGCACCTTACTTTATCACTCATGCTGTATAGTCCTCTGCTAGGGGCTCCTCACTGCTGCTCCCCCTGACTAAAGCTCCTTTCAAACTTGCAAAGCAAACCAGACGTTATCTTGGCTTTACTCACGAGGGCTGTGTGTACAAGAGCAAATGTCAGAGTATGTTGAGAACGGATATCCAACTGCCTTTAACCAAGCAGCTCTTACAGTTAGGGTCGTATTATTTTCTTCAAATGTGTTTTTATTGTGTTAATGAAAAAAAAAAACAGACATCTACAGGGTCTTATTTATATAGGAGACACCGATAAAGGAACACCTATGATGTATGACTTGGGTTCCAATCACAATTAATGAAAACATATGATCTCCAGAGCATGATGTATATTTTACTCCTAAACCCTGCCTAATGTGGAAAAATCCTCGTGAGCAACATGTGTGACAGGATAGCACTGGATTATGGCTGGGCCTTGCTCCAAACGTATGTGTTAACTTATGTAATGTATTCACAAGATTTTTTTTTACTTTAGAGTGACATCATATCTGTGAACATTGATTTAAAAATCAGGTCAGTGTTTATAATTACATCACTGGTGTGGTCAGCGATTGACCTCCTGGTTAGCTTTAACAGTTACCGAAAGTTGTACTTTTATGGTGTTAAACACAATGCTTAGGTAGGGCAACATTTTTGGATCCCAAAACTTAACAACAAACATGTATTGCCATTTAGTATTTGTGAAGCTATATTTTATATCAAGCAAAATTTGTTCACCTTGTTAATGCATAGATTTGGATGTTTTATGCAATTCTTCTCTGACGGTTTTGGTGCACACGCACACACACACACACACACACACACACACACACACACACACACACACACACACACACACACACACACACACACACACACATATATATATATATATAAATACATATATGTATTTCATATTATGCAGCTTAATCAATTGACTATTTTGAAATGATAAGAGGAGATTTGAAGAGTATTTCATAGATGCCTGATTATTTGGTCCTCTACTCAAATCAATATGGAAAAATTCTGAGTTTTGTATGGAAAACACCAAGCCCTATTTTTAATAACCATATCCAAAAGTAAACAATTTTAGGAGCACAAATTTGTCAAATTCTGCTAATTGTCAAGATATATGACAAATAAGTCCAGAGGTTAAGTTCTTCCCAGAAGATAAAAATACTCATCACTTCTGAGAAAAGCTTGTTTCTAGTGATAATATTAAAGAGGCATTGATATGAAACCTATATAAGCATGTGGTTTTGTTTTTGACTCAGGTCTGGGCCTATCCACTTAACACAAAAAGTATAATACAACAATTAATCGATGAGGCAGGCCAGGGTGTTGCGTTTAGAAAGATTACAGCAGATCAATATGAGGCTTAGCAGTAAAGTGCAGTCTCGTGTCCTCCTGCGATGGCCCACGAGATCACTCACACTCACACAGATCTACATCCATCATTACAGCCCCATTACCTGTCGACACAATGAAGAGCTATTGAGGGCTATCATTTTTACAAAGGGCGGAATTTTGACATTTCTATATATGACTTATTGATTAGATTTTAGACGGTGTCACACTATGTATCATGTTGTGGTGGTTTTGAACAATAAAAAGTAATGATCTTCACTGATCCGTTTGAGTGATTGCATCAAACAAAGAAAACTTGATTCGAATCGACTTGCCTTACATGATGACACGTGGGTTAAACATGCAATGTGTCTGCAATGAGCCATACATTGATTGCTTCACGTACAAGTCAGGAATTTAAACTCTTGGCTGAACCTGTTCTCCAGAGTCATTAAGGGAACCATAACTAAATCTAAAATGCTGAGTGAGCTATTGGAACGATGAGGTATTTAAAAATAAGCTTCTCCAATTTGTGTAATTGGTCATCCAGTCATTAAAAACAATAGATAAGGTGGAAAAAAATAATGGTTCAACATTCAGGAAATATGCTCATTACCTCTCAGCAGAGTTAGATGGAAAGCTCAATATTACTCATGGCTATGGATGTGTGATACAAAAGTGATGCCAAAAGGCCATACGCTTAGTTTGGTAGAAATGCTGAAAACAGGAAGAGGCATGTCAACTGGCTCTGTTAAATGGCCAAAAAAAGCAAGTTCAGCCAAGGTCAGTGATAACAGTTTTAATTTAAAAAGGAATGACTGTTTCTACTTAGTTTCCGATCAGGAAACTTTGAAATCCTCAGGTTGAGACTTCTCAAAAGATGTTGTTGAGTCACTTTAGTGTCCTCATTGCGTTTACCCAGCCAAGATAATTATTTTTCCACTTTAACACATATCTCACGAGAAAAATGTTGTGTTCATGAAACTAAAATGAAAAGGGCCTAAGTAATGCTCACCTTTATTCCATTGAGGTGGATAGTTTCTTGCGTCTCTGTCCCAGCAGGGCTGTTAGCTGTAGTGGTATAGGTGTACGCCAGCTGAGGGATCAGGATAGTCTGTTTGTTGGTGGTGGTTAGTGCCCTGAGGCAGTGCATGCGGCTCTGGTCAGCAATCGCCACCAGAGTGGGGAGCTGAGTGGTCGTAATGTTGAGGGGGTTGGCACTTGGCTGGCTGGCATACAGTGCAATGGGGCTGGTGCCCACAGATGAGAGTGGCGATGCTTCTTTCTTTGTGCAAGTTAAGTTCAGAGGTTCGTCTTGATTGGTAGAAGCAGAGGAGGGGGACTCGTAAACGCGAGCTTTACCTACCATGGTCTCTGTTTCCTCTCTGTCAGACTTTGGCAGCGAAAGGTCTAGGGGTCCTTCAGTGCTCTGGGGGGGCTGGGTTGAAATGGGGCCGTCAGCTGTCAAGTTTAGAGGTGAGGGGGGGGTTGGTGAGCTGTGAGAGCCATTGACTTCTGCTGTAGTAGCTTCTGGGGGACTGTCCTGAGTCACAGAGGGGATCATAGTGACCATGTCCTTCCCTGGCACCAGAGACACCACACAATTAGCATCACAAGTGTCCTCCTCCTCTGAAGGAGGTGTTGGGGCACCTAGTGATATTTGACCTTCCTGCATTTTATCAAACCACTTCTTCACCACATGGATTGGTAGGCTGACTGAATCGGATATCTTAGCTAGCTCATCCTTAGAAGGCTCTGCGTTTAGGGCAAAGTAGGCCTTGAGCAGAGATAAGAGGTTCTTGGGCTGGTTGCAGAGTCCCCCCTCTGACAGCAGTGCAGCAACATCAGGCTCGCCCTTCAGCCTGAGACTATTCTTCTTGCAGTGTTTGAGGGCATGGAGCGCTTCTAGTCCTGCAGGACAATTATCACACAGGAGACAAGTTTTAGTGGTGTTTTCCTCTTCTTTCGTCTCAGTGGCTCTGGTTCCCTTGATGGTAAGATCTTCTGGGAGTTTCTGAGACTTGAGGGTCTCAGTGTTAAGCTGAGTTGCTGAGACTGGGCTCTCAGGCTCCTTTTTAAGGTTTTGGGCTGTCAGTTGGCCCTGGTTGGGGTCTAAACTGTAATTTATGATTATTTTTGCATTTCCATCCTGACCCACAATTGGCAAACTGATGGCTGAGATGAGTTGCTGCTGTGGGGGGAGAAGAGTTCCAGTGGTTAACCCCGAGTTCGCCTGCGCATGGCCTTTGGCATTGTTTTCCAGCACCTGGCGAATGACATTGCCATCCACTGCCACTTTGAGAGCATTCTGCAGATCAGCTAGGTTGATACTGATGGGCGAAACTAGTCCCACGGTGGGCAAAACAACAGCTTGTACAGTGCCCTGCAAGGGAGCTGCAGCGCCTCCATTGAAAACCCCACCATTCATGCCAGCCACATTTGGGGATGTCATCACTGATGGCTTGTACTCATAGTCCACAGGCTCACTCTTGATCTGGTTTAGGGGCAGCTGTTCCTGGAGGGGTTTGCTGTGCTCCAGCTTCTCCCTAATTTGGTTGCGGAGGATAGATGGCGATGTGGGAAGGATTGTTGGTGGACCCTGGTTTTGTGTCTTGTTGTTGGCCACACGTGGCCTGCCGTTCACTGAGATGAGGCTGATGCACTTCTTGCTGCTAATGTGTGAGCTGTATGAGCCCGAGTGGGAGAAGCGCTTCTTGCAATTGGAACACTCGTAGGGTTTCTCTCCTTTATTCAAACAAATTGTATGAGACAGAGACAGAAAGAAAGTCGTGGGAGTAGGAGAAACACAGATTTTCATGAGTGAATGAGGCTAAATAGGCAAGCTTGTCTATGAACACTAACTAAAGAAAAGAGCTGTAATGCATATCAATGATGCTGGAATAGTACCGTTGGGAAATTCCCTCCTCTAATTACTGTCCCATAATGCCAAAAGAAACACAATTATGATTCATAAAAGGAAGAACACACAATGGCCTGAAACACAATGAGGGATCTTTAAATACAGGGAATTAGCTAAAACATAAATAACAGCTGTATATTTTTGCCATAGAAACAAAAATATCCGTGGCTACTTACCGCTGTGGATGCGTAGGTGCTCCTTCAGATGGTGCTTGTACTTAAATGCTTTGCCACATTCAGTGCACTTGAATTTACGGTTTCCCCCTGACTGCGTGATGTGTCTCTGTGAAAGCAAGAAGAGGGGTCTTTCAATGTGATACTTGCTGAAAACATTTTCAACACAACCTTTGAACTGCTACTAATTCATGTCACAATGTTATTAGTCAATTGAGGGCAAAAGTTCATGTTTATTTATCATGTTTGGAAGCTTATTTAGTCACTTTATCAGAACATACAGGAGTTCGTGAGGGACACGAGATACATTACTCTGTAAATATTCCTTAAGTATTGATTTACTTCCAACAGAAGAAATTATCTAAATTCAAAACAAGATAGACTTTGAGGAATTTCATCAAATAATTTTTCCTCACCATTCAGCCTTTTTCTATGAATCTTAGATAATTATGGTTTTATTTCATAGAGTCAGAAAGCAGAATAAAAGAAAAATCCCAATCACACATTTACATATAGTTCTTGGATACTTTGGTGACTTGAACATGGAAAGATTAAGTTTTCTTAATCAATGCCAGATACCAGAACAGGATAATGTTACCTGATCCCTTCCTGGCTTGTGGGCTGTCATGTGTCTCTCCAGTTGAGCACGATGTGCAAACGTATAGCTGCACTCGGGGCAGCTGAAGCATTCTTCAGTCTTCTCGTGCCGGTACTTGATGTGCTCCTTCAGGGAACTGTAACGCTTGTACCCTCGGGCGCAGTAGGGACAGGTGAGCAGCTGGGAGAAGGAGTCAGGAGTTCCTGATGAGAAGGAAGTAAAGGGTTGAAAGGACATCTGTGAGTGTGAGGAAAGTAGGACAAGAGGGGTTTGCAAAAGGGTCAGTGGGGAGGGCCGTTACAAATGTCACAAATGATATGTCACTGTAACACCCGTCTGCTATTTCACTAATCAGTGATAGTTCCTCCCCCACAGGTAAACAGCACCCGGGTAACCAAATGGATAGCAGGGGATGATTGAATTTTTGTCATACGTTACTGTTTTTATAAAAATAACATATGAGTGCGGATATTCATCTGTGGATTTTTCGTCAAGAAAAGCTTACAATTATTGCTGTCACAGGCCGAGCATCATCGACTATTCAAAGTTTGAACAATCTCTGAAACGTCCATGTATACAGGGAAAATTGGGCTTGGTAAACACGAGCCTGCCAGGCGAACAGAGGGTCTCAGTTGCCCAGCTCTCACACAGGTAAAGCATTACTTTGTTAACAGGTGATATATTAAGTTCCTGACAGAACAGGTGAGGGCCACAGAATGAATGCAGAGACCTTATCGCACAGGTACCTGTGAGTCAGAGCTAGCACAGACATGACAAATTTACTCAGGTGTTGCGGTTTCTCTTATAACCTCCCACTCTGTTTTTTCTTGCAGTGGTCCTAGGTGACAGCCAAAAGCCCAAAGGTCATAATGCGTCCGGTGTGTTGCAATTCACAAAAAGCACTGTGTGTGTAATGATGTCAGAGAGTGGTATTAATGGGGTGGAGTTAACACCTGAGGTGGGACAGGGAGTAGATAGAGCCGTTCCCAAAAGGCCACTAATTACTGGGTTGTTGCAGTAAAAGGGTGATAGCTCAGCATCTGAGAGCTCTTCAATAGAAAAACTGGTTTGTGTTTTAGTGTTTGGGCATGTTTGGGTCAGTGTGTGTGCAGGCATGCATGCGTGCACCCCTCTACGTATGACATTGATATGTATTGCATCATCAGTCTGTGATATATCATCATGAATTATTGATGAATTTTTTTAAATCAGAAACTTTGATTTACCTTCAGTTACGGATAATTCTCCTTGTTGTTCTTTGTTTGCAAATGTAGTTGTTTTTCTACATGTGTCTTATCACATCTTTTTTGAAAAATTGTCAAAAAAATTACCAAGTTTATCATAAACAGATGCTATGCCACATTTATTTTAGCGAAATGCAAAAGAGCTATTCTTCATAATTGGGGACATATTTATTTGTGCTGCCTCAGACGTGACTGCATACCAAGCAGATGTTATATATATATTGATAAAAAGGTTTTTGCATATTTTGGTATGATATTTTTTCATTAGCCCCAAGTCATAGTCTGTGAGTTATTCAATGAATCTTTTCATACTTGCAAAGACCCAAAAAATAGATCGAATTTCCATCAATTGAAAGTGATAATCTGGTAATGTAGCTGGAATTGACTTAGACAGGAGTTTAAGTCTTGTACCGTTCTCATCATGAATGCTGGCATCCGGCGTGCCATGGCGTTGGGGCTCGTCATCTGGAGCCTCTGGGTAGATGACGGCTGTGTCCCCCTGCTGAAGCATTTCCTCCACTAAGGCATCTGTGCTCACATCATCTTCAGCCTCTGATCCACAATCCCCCTTCACTACAGATGGATGGACAAAGATGAAAAACTATATTTATCTAATGAATTAGACAAATGATGGAACAATTAAAGATACTAATGTCCATGGGATTTATTTCCTTCTTATACTCATGTCAAAAAATAATTACTATTAATTATCTAATTATTAGCATTATTGGCATATCATTGAATTTGAAAAAGTCTTCATGCATCTACATTTTCAGGTATATCACTGACAAAAATTAACATCCACCACTTCAACTCACCATCAGTGGCAAATATCAGCCATTGGCCTTGACTACCAGTTGTTAGCATCAGAACGCAAAAAGAAAAAAAGTGGTTGGCCCTGTTCGTGATTTCTTTCCAATGATGCATGATGTTGCTTTCGAAATGGTCTCATTTGCATGTGAAGTTTGATAATTCAATAATCTCACTGTGAGTGTCATTACGAGTGAGCTGGATTTTATAGTCCAAGCTCTTTATCACAAACATTCATTGAGGTGTGTTGCACCAGGGGGACCAAAACAAATAGCCTGACTGCTTTTGTTCAAAGAAGGATGAGGAAAGTAATTAGCGTCAAAGGCCGCAGGGTACTCAGTGTCCTGCTCTTTGTATGGGATGAATAGCAAGCGTCTATTCAAGATGTTAGGTAAGATACTTGTTGAAACTGAGGCCGAAAATTAGATGAGTGTTGATGTATATCCCATATCACATGTGGATTGCTGCTGACACACATATTCAAGCGCAGGTGCATGTAAACACACCTCCACTCCAACAGCTCCCTAAAGAGAAATAGGTTATCCTTAATATTTGGTCACATGAGGAGTAACAGTTAAGAAACGTCTTCCAGATTAAATGTGCCAGCTGACGATCCTAGATAAGGAGATGACAGTACTCAGGGAATGTTACAGTGCATCTCCATGACGGTGCACTATTCTACATGATGAACATAAGTGTTTAAAATTCTCTGTCCCCTTGGGTTTGTTGTGTTTCTTCAATGTTATTATAATGATTATTTGCTGGATAGACAATGTTGCACAGCTCTTCGGATCACGGAGCTATCAATCTATCATTGACTACGCTAATGTGTGTCACTGCTGAGAGTAAGAAACTGGCAGCAAAGTTACACTACAGTTCATTCTCCTAACTGTACGAATACCACAAGGATGTGTTTGAATACTCCCCAGCTTAGTGAAGTTATATGTTTTACGAATTGGGACACTGAGAGACACTGCCAGCTGGTCTGTAATCAGACAGAGCAAAGGGTGTGGCACACATGAGGCTCATGTGTCACACACACACACACACACACTACCCTTGTGGGTAAGGCAAGAATTATTTTTTCCTTGGATCTTATGAGACTTTTTCACCCGTAGTTCAAGAGGAATTAACCGGTGAGCACCATGAAACTTAACTTTTGGAGTAACAGTTTCAGTATCTCTATCAAAGGCTGACAGAGTGCACCAAAGGAGAGCAAAAGACACTCAATATTGGTCTGTAAATGTTGCCTTGCCTCCAAAAGTGCTGGACTGGTTCATGTTTCAATAAAAATTTGCAACAGAATTAGCAGATCTGTTTGCATAAACAATAAAAAAAAAGAAAATCACATTGCCCTTAGTATACAAATGCGACACATTATGAGCTATTATTTATGTAAGCTTATGAATTATGTTTGGAGAGATCTGTTTCTCCTGATTTTTACTCTTGATGCTATGCTAAGCTAAT
Source organism: Fistularia tabacaria (assembly GCA_901007705.1). Taxonomy (NCBI): domain Eukaryota; kingdom Metazoa; phylum Chordata; class Actinopteri; order Syngnathiformes; family Fistulariidae; genus Fistularia; species Fistularia tabacaria. Next base: position 102,501 of record CAAKHD010003966.1, on the reverse strand, counting down.
AAACTTTCTGGTATCAGTCTGATGACATGTAAGCCATATTGAAGAGACCCACTCTTAGTATGCTTTGGTTCTTGCAATTGTGTAGCACTATGATCAATCTGAAAATTTCAAACCGTTTATTTCAACATTTTTATTAATTAATTTCAATGTTTTTATTCATGCTTGCTTGAAAAGGTCAATGCTTACTGACAGTTTTTGGTGGACAAGCACTTCCCTTTACCTTTCAATAAACTTAAATGAGGTGCAATGTTTTGGTCCTTAGACTTTCGTAATGTACATGTTTCCACTCTGCGTGTGTCTTTTTGTTGAATACGGAGTGAGCCAGATGGGTTCCCAGCCAAACTGAAGTGTCTCTGTTATCTAGCTGCTCCCTTGACATGAAACATCACACAGGCCATTTATATGCTGACACAGGGATGTGAATGCACCACTGCACAAGTAGAAAATCTGCGAAAAGGTCCCGGAACAAGGAGTGTGTCAAACGGAGGAGGTTCTATTGCAGTTGCAATTTGAAAAAACTAGGCAGTATATCCTCATACAATAACCGACCATGCAATCTTCTTTTTTTCTCTCTACCTGCATCTTTGCAACACAATACAACAGTATTGCATCATGCATTTCCAAGCTGACCTTTGCCAATTCCATCTCCCATGGCAGTACAGGCACTTTTAAGTGTAGTGTCTGATGTTCTATGAGGGAAAGAAACATCAGTGATATATATTATTCCAGATCTGTTTGTAAAGACAATGCGATTCATTTTCCATTATAATGAGCAAAATCTCTCTGAATTAACCATGATTTTAAACCTTCATAGCTTAGCAATATCAACCTTGTGCTCTGTGTATCTTTTATTGACAGTCTTTCTAGCACTCTAGAGATGCTCTATTTCCAGTGTAGAAGGGTAGCTCGGAAATTCACCACATCATGACATAATGTACAAAGGAATGTAGACTTTCCTGTGTGTCTGCTGAATCCTTGCAGCGATCCAACATTTGAGACTGTTCCCAAGAAATAACACAATTGCCACTGCATGTCGGGCCACTGGGGAAGAATTGGTGACAATATGAACGTCTGTCCAAAAACACTCCCAGAATTTGACCCTTATTACTTACAAATTTAAAAGATACAGAAACATCTTACAGGCTTTTATTTTACCACCTCTAGATAACAACACTTAACATGTACTAATGGAAACACCAAAGACCTGCTACAGACTGTCAAGAAGTGCGCTCCCAGGTTTTTAGTCATGAAGCAGTTTGAACACCTCTCCCAAAATTTTATTTCCAATAAACACAGTGACTGATTTTAAGGCTTTCCTATTATTACCTGTGAGGTAATTGATTCAAAAGTCAGATAATATATATATATACACACATACATATATATAAATATATAATTAAAATCAATCAATCTTTATTTGTTGAAACTCCTAAATGGTTCAATTGAGTGTAGTTCGGTATTCCATATGTAGCAACACTTACCTCAATTTTCACCCACCAATGTCATCTGAATAAATAAGCAGTAAATACATAGAATCAGTGTATTGGGTGATGGACTAGGAGCAGTTAGGTTGAAGTTACTGCGAATGGAATAGAATCCTGCATATCTTACATCTCCAGCTATAATTCAGCCACACAAAACCTCATTACGGCATCATAAAAGCCCTCCGGTAGACAAGTATTTTGACGGCATAATAGCACTTGACTCACAAGCATCAGTACTATGTGCGCTCTGCGATAGAATGCACATTGAAAATAATTTTAAAGGGGGCAGTGCTTTGGGAATAAAAAGGTTCTAAAACAGTCTGCTTCATAAAATAAAACAGCAGCAGTTGTAACCTCTCAGTAGCCTTCTTTAAAACAAAACTTAAAACCCACTTATACTCTACCACCAGCATGATTTTATTGCATTTCCTTTTTTTATTTGTATTTTATTACTATTTTAAACACATTATCGGCTTTTTAATGGCCGTTATTATTTCTTTTCAAGCTATTTCTGGGGAAGCTAAAATTAAAAGAAATTGCTTTTTCTTCAAAGAACTGCTGCGTAAATAAATATGATTGAGTTTGGAGAGTTTTGATAGCTTAGTAGCTTCACACCTAATTGGAATAATGTCCAGAACCAATGCATATCAAGCACTGTCAGTGTTCTCTCTTAAAGCCTCCGGCTATATTTCCATGCAGTTACGCCTCGCCTTTCACTGTCATTAACTGCCTTTGCAGCCTCAAAGATGTCCAGCTACACCCTCTAGTCTGCAAGATGTAATCATGCTCTACAACTCATCAGACATAAAGGAGTGAGTCCTCCCAGGTCAACTGTTTTTACATTCTCCTCCCATGAAGTTAGTAAGCTCGTTCTGAGAAGAGGAGGCTACACTTTTTCTTGGACTAATGCTGGGCTGCTCCGCACTACATAATCATTTAGGAGTAAATGAGTAATGACAGCAGCAAGGGGCCCATGATACCATATAATCAAGAGGAATGATTGAGAACAAGAGAAACAGTAAGGGAGAGTAAAAAAAGAATAAGGAGGTATGGCAAAGCAGTGAAAAACCACCTCTAGGGTTTGGAGCGGTCCTGGGAGGAGGGGTGTCGAGGCTTTGATTCGGAGCAAACTGGGCTATGCTGAGGAGATTAGTGGACGGTGGTCACTTTTCAAGGCTGCACAGAATTCTCGGTTCTCAGGAGTGAGACCAACAGAGGAAAAGTGTAGGAGGGGGAGAAAAAAGAGAAGCATATTTGTTTAAACACACTGTGGCTTTACCCGTGTTTCATCAGTCCGATCCAGAGTGACAGCGTAAGATGTTGCTTGATATATGAGGCTACATAGAGCAAGAGAGGGAGAAACAGAGGTGTGCGCACACACACGAGTGAAGGCGAATGAAAATTTGCCTGCACAGGCATTACTGTGGAGCATGGCCAGCTTGCTGAGCTGTGTCAGTGTAACTCATGCTTTTGAAGTGTTTAATGTTCGCAAGTCCCGGCCAAAACCGATGACATTATTCTTCCTCCAACTTTCCGTTTATGCAAGGAGATACAGCTGGAGAGCACTGATGAAAATGACTGCATGGTCAGGGGAATAGATCCTAACACTGTGCACTTATTTGTGCTTTGCGTGTGCATGCATACAGATGTGCACCTAAAAGAATGGAGTAGAAACAGAAACAAGGACAACACATGGGAGGGGAATGTTTTTAAGTTCCCTCCCTAAACGGAAAGTGATAGGGTTCTAGACATTTTCACACGTGCTTACAAAATCAGTCCCCACCCCTACAGTTTCGCACATCTCTAACCAGTCTAAAATTCAGCTGAAGACGCTCTGAAACAAAACTCTTATGGCTAAATCTCACATTACACTTGCTGTGTCACCGTGTTGTGAAAACCGTTTCCGGCCAAAGTCCAGAATAAACGTCATATTCCCATACACGCAGATTAATATGAAGCATGAGGTAAGGCAAACGGTGACAGGAGACCTTCGACTCAGGTTTAAAAGCCCACATCCTTCAGCACCTGCCATTGTTTTGTTTAGGAGGTAGAAGGTTGTGTGACGTCACTCTTTCCTTTGGGGACAGGCTGCCTCCGATGTCACTTCCATGCATTTTGAGGTAAAAAGAAGTTCACGCCAGCCCCTTCAATGCCCACCAGTGTCATAAAGCACTCTGATAGTTGTTCAGTGGCGGTCCTGTTCTCTGTACTTGAAGGTCTCTCTTGTGCTGGCATTGTCTTTGTTTAATATCGTACTTCCTGCTTTAGTTGGAAACCTAACGTGTGTAGTACCTGTTTCCTTGCACTCTCTTTCACAATGAAACAAAGCCTAGTACTTTGCTGTGTACAGATGTCACTAAGGCACCACTTAACTTGTACTGCATCCCAGTAAGTTTAAATGGGAAGGCAGCATTTTAAAAGAAAAAAAAAGCATTGCATGATGCAGTTAAGTGTAGGTGCTGCAGGTACAGGTTGCAATTGGGGAAATCCTGAAAAGGGAGTCATATGTTTCATGTTAAGAGACAATTCTAAAAAGACCATTGATGTTGGACGTTTTAAAACTTTGTACTTTTGTAGTATTTTACATTTCTATTCAGAAACAATGTTTGTAGCAACTCTTAAACCATGTAAATTGGGCAACCACTGAAGAGAATTTGAAAAAGGATTCGACAAGTAGTTTGTTATATCGGAGGCTCTGTAAAGCTGTTGTGATCCTGGTGATCCTCCCGTTCAATTTATTTGTGAGATGATAGATGTCCCCCTGCCTTATTGTCAAGAGGCTGGCATATGACTCGATACAATGGTGACCAAACTTGATTTAAGTGCCATTGGACATTGGAAATTCCTACAAAACAAAGAAACCAATTAAACCTCTTTGAAAACAAAAAACAGGAAATAGGAATAAACAATCCAATCTACCCTTCTTGCAGTGCAGGGAAAAGTGGAACATGCCACTGTGGAGATGGAGTTTTTGTACCATCAGAGTGGGTGTGTGTGTGATTATTGCATGGCCGGTCTCACCTCTGTCCCAACAGTGCTCCCTCTGGTGCTCATCATCTGGCAGGGTGCTATCACAGTCAGCCCCGTCCGCCAGGCTGCCTTCCTCCTCCACAATGTGCAGCTTGTCTTCATCATCTGAGTCCGACCCGGCCTCAACCACATTGTTGTAGCTGGTCACTGTGCAAGGAGATACACTGATTAGTATCATGAATCAGACCGTGTCTACTTCTTTAATTAGTCTTTGAGAGGAGCAGGAACACATTTTCCCTCACAGAGGAATGATGATAGGAAATAGCTGTGTTTTATCTCTAACAGCTAAACATGGAAGGTCACAAGACATTGGGATAATCGTAGGTACTATGTCATTTAAATCTCACAACTGCTAATGGGAACCATTGCAATAGTAGGGAATCCGCATCTCGGTTTTAAAAGACCATGATCAAACTTTAACGCACCAAATGAAAATTGTTATGAGAGGGCTAAGCAGGTGAAGAGAAATGCACAATAAAACAAGCAGGATAGGTTCGATCAAGACGTCGGCTTTAAATTTGCATGAATAGAACAAACTGAAGAGAAAATGAAGTTTCACACTTTTGCCCATATAGGCATGCAAGTTTCACATTTACACACACGCACATTGACACACCCACACTGCAAGTTTGAGTTCATACAATTGCACGCTGAAGCACTGTGTGCACCGTGTGGGAGTCAATATGACCTGGTCAGTTGTGTTATGGACTGAGGGAGCCAGGAGACACACATGGTAAGCCTAGAATAAGGGGATTATTAAGGGGAGTAAATTTTCCTGACTAACTGTCCTCTTAAGATGAATGTGGGTTACTCTGTCTTCTTTTCATTTCTACACGGTTCCTATATCTCTCAATTCCACCTGTGTTACTTCCACCCACTCTCCCCCATCCTCCTGCTCCACTGAGAGAACTACACATCCTCTCAGAGGCCAAATCAATTCTCTAGTGAGAGCAACCCAGTCAGATGAGAGCCCAGGCTGCAGCTCTGAAACTACTTCCCCTGGCTACTTTCTCTCACATCACATAGTGTATGCACACATACACAAACCACCTGCATTCACTTCCTGAATATGTACTGCCAGTACAAACAACCTGAACATTTTTCTTCTCCATCTTCACTCTCCCTAACCCCATTCGCCCACCTCTTTCTGAAGTGGCTGCTAATGCTTTTTTGTCAGGAGGAGGCGTATCAAGTAGAATCATGATCCTCAGTCTCAATCAATGAAGATTGTTTTGGCGAGGTGTCTTCCTTTGTCTTTGCATCAAGCAGGTCATTACAACTGCTCGGTATTCACACACTTGGAATCGGTAGGCATGCAGGGTTCAGGCTGAGGGGGAGGCAAGAGGATGGCGGTGTGGGGGCGGAGGGATGAAAGTTGGTGGAGGAGGAGGGTGTTGTGCTGATATTTGGCGAAACAACAGGGTCATCACCACTGTGCTGCAGCTGCAGAATCCTATCGGGCTGCATCAGAAGAATTATTTCATATCATCCTTTCGCCTCCTTCTTCACTTCATATTGTCTATTTTACTTCACAGTAATGTGAAGCATTCAGCACGGACAAACAAACCTGGATTGAAATCCAGCTTTAGTGTTGAAGATTAATTATTCCTGCTTATCCCATTGCTACAAAGTAATTATGATTTGTGTAAATAAATAATCAGTATTCGAACAAGCCTCTTTCTTGTTATCAGTCCCATTCATCTTTCTTTGCCTCTGTCTTTTTTGTCTACACAATTTCTGCCAGTGATGTATTGTCTCTATAGAAGCTCGAACAGGGCAGAAACTCCACTTCCTGAAAACAAAGGTACTTTAGGACAAGTCTGAGCGGTAGTGTAGGGTCACGGCCACTAAGGTGTGGAGCTGAGGTAAGCAATTACAAAGGCAAAACTCTACTGGCAGTGTCAAGAGAAAAGTGATCAACTACAAAGCTGGGGTGAAAAAAAATCAATGTGCTAGTCTGTGCAGACAAGAGGTGGCAACAGCAGCGGGACAATAAAGGGAAAGTTAAGCGAAGGGGTTAGAGATAAAGGTTGGGGGGCATTGTTGTGGGGCTGTCAGTAGGGAGGGGGATTTAACACAGATGATCTTCCTGTGCCAAATGGCTGGCAGTGTTGAAACAAAAGTGTATGTTCCAATAGCCGATGTAACACCTAGCATCAACAAAAGCTGCAGTCCCTTCTGTCTGACTGGTTGAGCGTTTGGACAGCTGGCCTCATTAGAGCTAGCATGCTAACACAACAGGAGGACAACCCCCACACATTTGAGAGAAAAGAAAATGTATTAGTAGGTTTATTGTTGACTTTTGAAAGTTTGGCTTTTTTGATAACACTTGTCCTCTACAAAAAACATCTTGGCATCAAGGCATAGCAGGACACCAAAACTCATATTCAACAACCTTATAACATCATTAGTTGATTACATTTCAACATCACATAATGCATCAGGGTTTCGTCTGGTAAGACCTTAGGTATCCTGGTCTCAAGCAAATCTTATGTTAGTTATTGATGTGAGAAGAAGCTGAAAATTTGTGGTGTAGCGAGCAATGGTTGGAGTTCCCAAGGGGTTTGAAAGAAAATGAAAGCCAAAGCTATCAAGATCTTTCATCTCAAGAGTTTTTTAAAAGACATGATGCCTACATGAGAAAGGGGGTGGTTGTTTTGACACCTGCTTGGCTGTATCAATTCCAAGCAAAGAAATTAGTGACTACGTGGATTATACCCAGTAAAAGTCAGAAATATCTCTAGTGGGGGATCACCCTGACTTGGGCCAGGGTGATCATTCATTCACCTTTCGGCCGATCACCTCCGCTGGTTCAGTTCCCATCACATTTCCTTTCACACGGGTTCAATTTTTTTAGTCTGTTAAAGTGTGCAGCCTTGTACAAAATTTTTGATGATCAATTCAGTCTTGACCTTTGGTCTGATCTGCAGAACTGATCATGGTCCAGATCAAACAGGGTGTTGGCATTTCAGCACAACACGATATTTGGGGGAGGGGGGGTAGATTTGTAAATGAGGTAGAGGAGGTTGAGGCAACCCGCAGTCATTCACTTAAAAATAAATAAACAAATAAATAAATGGTAGGGAGGTCTAACAAGAGCATGAGGGGAGGGAGAGAAGGAATTGAAGTTTAAGTTAGAAAAGTGCTGTGTCTGAAGTTGCATTGCTGGTGGGGATGGCACAAGAATAAACCACATAGCGTAGTGAACAAACAAATGAAGAGAAAGGCCTTGAAAACTCATAAGCTACCGATGCCAAATGCATGCCCATTGACAAACTAGTCTATACCACGCATAAGGATATATGGATCACATGGGTGGCAACAAACAGATGAACAGATAGACTTAGATGCTTGAAAAAAATGCAATACAAAACCAACTGTACCTATCTCTAAATGCCTGACTTTAACTTTTCTGTGAATCTACAAACTTGCAAACACTTTTTAACCTAGTGTCTTGGCTGACCAACAAAAAAAATAGAAATTACAATAACTTAAAATCACAAGGAGGACTTATGTGACTTCAGACTGCCTGGGTTGTGATTTCACACATGGGGGTCAGGCAGATAGGCATAGCAGTATCTCAACCTCTGTGGGAGTGAGTTATCAACGCACTAAGGTCCTCAAGGTGTGACTGACCGGTTTAGTTACTAAATCTAAGGTTGGGACACAGGGAAATATGTATAGGCAGTGAACAAACACATTAACATCTGAAGAAAGCTTTTATCTTGATTCATTGCATATAAGGACATCTGTAAGGAACTCAAAACCTATATGTCTTGTGTGCAGACTGACAGCCCCGCACCAGATCGTGTAGGAGGTATTTCTGGAATGTCCAATCAAAACATTTTTCCCTGAGTTTGGCTCTTAAAGAGACAGATCAAATGGTGTGCTTTCTGCCAGTAACCAATTGAACTCTACTGAATGACATATTATTATGTATTCATTTTTTTCTGCTTGTCATTAGAATAATTGACTCATTAAGAGCAGCAACTGTTTATCTGCCTTTTTCCTCATTGTCTCTATATTTAGCCTTGGCACAGGCTCTCGTTGAGGTACGCAACTTATCACTCATTCTCTGCTCAGGGCCAGGCAGGCAGCAGTACAACTACCACAGGCATCCTCAAAGAGTACAGACCCTGCCGTCACAGAGTCTGCCCTTGCGGCTCTGCAGTGCCATTTTCTCAGGGAAGCACACCACTACAAAAAAACACAGCACAAACCAAAGTAAAACAAAGCTGTGCCATTCAAAACCTCAAGTATGCTGTCTCAAGGTGAGGCGCCTCATTCAGTGCTGAGGTAAATGCTGCTGGTTTTGTTAAAACAACAGCCTTCCTCCCACAGAGTCAGGAAGGTCAACTCAAGTGCCGATAGCAAAACAAAAGAATTGGGGATTTTTCTTGGGTAACTTCTTCATCGGCTGCCTTCAACTTTCTAAGACATTTAAGTTGGTCCATTACTGTTTGGTTCTGGTAGTTGTAAGACAGCATTTAACTGCGTAAATGAATAACAGCATTCACTTTCAAAGTCAGTTCACAGGAGAGGGCACTAGGGGTCTCAAGAGAGTTTCCTCTTTAGTCTATTCTTGTCTTGCTCATGACAATTCCCTATACCACAACTGTTCGCTGGCCATAGCATTCACTCAAAACTAGTCAAATGACATCCAGCGAATATTACTCATTGATTGAAATTTTGCTAAAAGGACAGGAAAGCATAATAATCTCCTTTGAGTGATTCACTGACTGACTTGTACCTGTGGTGTTTGAGAAAATGAGTTATTCAGTCGTGCATTTGGTGAGAAAATTCAAATAGCCATATAACCATATGGGACTGAGCCAGACAATCAAGGCACATCAACAGCCTGTTGAGCAGAGCTCTTCATATGATCATTTCAGGGGTGAGCTACAAGACAATGAGCTCTTGTCTTCTTAATGACACTGATCAAGGTTTTAGAAAATGAGCTAATGGGTCTCCATGAGTCCCTCATCTCGAGTGTGATGAGCATTTTCCATGATAACACAAATGCTAATGGTGACTTTTGTTCTCTTAATCTGTATGACTCTTGGAAGTGTAAAGAAAGTCAGTAACTATGAAGAAAAGAAATAAAGAAAAAAACCAAAGAGATTTAACTGGTCCAGAAAAGCTTCTCCAAATAGGAAATTAATATGCCTTTCCTTTTTGTGTGCTTCGCTATGTAAGCTACACACTAGTGTTAAGAAAAATATAATTAATAGCACAATGGATATCAAAATTACACTTAGATAATATACTGTATTTCTTAAAAGGGTCAAACATAGGACATTCTTCGTTCAAATTGAGGGGCAGACGTTGGCTGGAGGTAATGAGCACTCTGAGAAGCTAAACACATTCTATTGCTCTGAGCTCCCTCTGAGAGTTGCTGCTCCAGGCTCCTCTGAGCTCTTCTAAATAAGGCCAGGTGAGCTGGTTAAGAGCTGTAGGGTGTGATCACAAGCAATCCACAGTTATGCCCTGGGCACAAAGTTTACACTAGGTTCCAATGCCATATTTACATTGGTGATAACAGAGCTGCATCTAAGTGAGAGTGCAAGATGTCTGATCTGCATGTTACACCATTGTAAGACATGATGGTATGTTGAATGGTTACTGTTTTCTCCATTTGCATAACCTCCACTTCCTGCATGCACTTGTTGTTCACATATAATGCATTTAAATAACAGAGTGACATTAGAAAAAATGTTTATGCAAATCAGTTCGGTTTCTTTGTTGTATGGAAATCAGTTTCTCTGTAGTGCTTGGGACTCAAGTTTCCCTGGTTTGTCTAAATCACATGATGGAGAGAATTCTTGTACATGAAACACAATAGAGAAACTTAACCTGATAAATATGTTGGCGATATTTCTGTTCAAAAACGTAACTTAAGTCCTGTTTGTCAGCAGTGTACACTATTCTACTTCATGATTCTTAAACCCAAACTGCAGCAGTTTAAATTATATCTACATGTCCCAAAGCCTCCTGCGTTGGTAGCAACCAACAAAATCTCGCGTTTGCAGCAGTTTACTCAAACATAACAATCTTTGCTTAAACAAGTCCTTAAATTTAAGACATTCTTCTCACTAATAACTAATACAGTCTTCTTAACGACAAAAGAATGGACATACTGTATCCGATGATCTTAAAATCACAAATTAACTTAGCAAAACCAAACATATCTAAACGCTTTGCTGCGCACTTGTGATATCAATCCCCCTGTTCTCCTTTGTTCATCAGTGGGAAGCCTGCTCCTGTTCTCCAACACTCAGCGGGTCCGTGGTGAGAGAATGCCTGACACCTTTACCAGCCTGGCTATATAAAGTACAGTAAAGTGACAGAGTATGCAGTGGCAGAAAAAAATGGGTTTGCTTGAAAATGAGAATGAAAATCTGTCACATTTTCCCCATTCATCTCAGTCAATGACCTATCAATGACCAGGTGGCTTGGTTTATTAAGCTTGCAAACCAGGCAACAAATGTCTTATCCGGTAATTTGCAAGATATTTACTAGTTCCCGCTTTGCAAACACATACAGATAGCATTAAGTTACAGGAAAGCATCAGTATTTTGCAGTTGTGCCCTCTCTTAGCAGTTGTCTCAAGTCATATGCAGCTTAAGACCGTAATGCTAGGGAGGCAACCAACACAATCCTTACTAATGTTGAACTAGCCTGCGTCAAACCTCATCTGGGTGTCGCAGGCAAAATGAAATGTCCCTGTCACCTCTGCTGTCAGGTCCCATTCATGTTGCAGTTAAAGACTGATAGGTTTTGAAAGCTGTGGACTAGTATAATGGTCTCCCTCCCATTTGATTTTACAAGTTTGTGTCTAGGGTTGACATTTTGAGTGGAGGCTCGGTGAGGATATTATTAGAGTCATTGCCGAAAGGTATTCAGCCAGTGTAAATGTAGTCACTTACATCAGTCGCATCAAACTTCATTACATTGTTTGTTTTCTTTTTCTTGAAACCATTCAGCACTAATGACAGCAACATGACTTGGTCAGCAGACAAGGTATGAGCTTGCACATGTGAAAACCATTCACCAGTGCAGTCAAGCTCGGGAATGGACAAATGCATCCAGAGGTGTGATAATCATTTGTCATCAACAAGTGAGAGGCCAAACTGGTGAGCCTCCTCTACATGCTGTCAGACAACAGAATCCAGTTTCACAGCTGTTCCTTCTCCTCGGTCAAGGAACATGCCCAATCCTTCTCACTACATGTTATCACCACAGAGTTGTTCCGTAAGTTTTAGCTATCTCCATGTATTCTTCAGACAGTTTTGATACTGGTCGTAGCACATTTACTTTCTATCTAGTTTTAAATATTTTCAATTTAAGTCCCATTTATACACTGTAATTTTAATTTCTGTTCTTATAATTGATTTTTAGCTTCCACATTGGTGCACTGTCACGTAACAGCTGAGTTGGTCTGTGCTGAGGTGTGTGTTTAAATATATGCAATGAGCAATAACAGTGTTATCCAACCTGCTTGTTTAGTGCAGGTCTATATTAGGTTAGTGTAGCACAGGCCTGTTGCATTTTAGGAGCAGGTGACTGGACATTCCATCCTCTATTAGGCCTGACAGTTTACTGCAGGGGAGTGCAGAGCAAGGAGGATTACACTAGCCCATGAAGAAGGAGATACACTGCCAAATAATTCTCCAAGTGGAAAATCTAATTAAATCTTGCTTACCTGTAAGTGTAGCTTACTGCTCAGATATATCACTGGCATCAGTAAATTCAACACCTCAGATCATTACTGAGATGGAACACCACCATAATCAGCACTGTCACATCCTTACATGTGCCACTTCTACTCTCTAGTCAAGACTGTTTGTCGTGTAGATTAATACAAAGATTGCAGTGCTCAGGCAAATGTAACAGAGGGCAGAAAATGTAAAAGCTGGCATGGTGGGAGGAGAGGAACTGCTAATGGCTTAAAAAGACAAAGCTGTACTGTCACACACGATGCTCATCTGAACTGATGGCTGCCCCAGGGAGGGAGTGTCACAAAATGTCAGACAGAGTAAAAGACATGGAGAACACAGAGAGGAGACAGAGGATTAGAAAAAGCGACATAAAAGGTTAAAACAAGGGTGGCAGCGAAAAGTAGAGATTCAAGTGACTAATAGTAAAAAGGAAAGACATCAAGGGAGGACACAGAGAAAAAAGGAAGAAAGACAGGAGTCAGAGTGTCGGGACAATGACAGATATTAACGTGTGTGCATGCACTTCCCAGTGGCCCACTTCCGACCAATGGTGAGTGTCTGACACTGCAGCTCAGCCTGACATACGTCTCATTGGAGGGGCAAGCAGACAAGAGATAAGATATGACTGCATAACTGTAAAATATAACAGTTGCAAGTTGATTATCAATAAACAGCACATTAGCACACCTCACTGAAGACGTGACCAAGATACATGCTGACAGCCTACTCTGGCTTCACTAATTCTGACGCTAACATGCAAAAGTGCAGTGAGAGCTCTTCCTTTTATCCTAGCAAATCCCCTCCTTTGTGGCGTTTTGACTGCAGCTGACCACTCTCCCATTTCTCCAGAAAGCCAGCTCTGTCACAAGACTCCTGAGGCCAAACATCCAGGACAACCCCTGACACGCACACACAACGCATAATCAAACACACTGCCCCTGGCTATTGCTCAGTTGTCACAGTAAGTTTCTTGTTATTCATGTGATGCCAGGAGAGAAAGGAGTTAACGCTGTAAACCTACGTGCACAAAAGCTCTTTTGTCACCTCTTCCTTTCTTTTCTCCCAGGCAAAGTGGCTTTCCCCGTGTGATCAGCGCTAGACTCATTCCCCCTCCCATACCATCCTCTGGGGCAACTAGAACTACAGAGCAGTCAACCAGTACCGCTCACACCATTACCCTCCTGTTAAATGAGAGGGTATGTTGGACACTCATAGAAGTATATCTTGCTAAACCAGGCGAGAAGAAAGCAGACATGGTTGTTTGTATGTTTCAAACTCTAATCACGTGATTAAGTGTAAGAAATATAGAATATAGGCACATGACGTCACAAGAAGCGGTAGCTAACACAGGCAGAATGATGAGTGGCAATAACAATCTTTTTCACACACACACACACACACACACACACACACACACACACACACACACACACACACACACACACACACACACACACACACACACACAAAACACACACACAAAAAAAACAGCATAATACACAGAA
>CAAKHD010003966.1:57817-77984 GCA_901007705.1 Fistularia tabacaria | reverse complement strand
TCTCTCTCGCAGGAGAGATTATTTTTTTTTAAATATATGAGCAAAATAAAAGAGGAGTTATTCGGCTTTAGTCTCTATTTTGTGTGTCTCTTGGTGTGTGTGTGTGTGTGTGTGTGTGTGTGTGTGTGTGTGTGTGTGTGTGTGTGTGTGTGTGTGTGGGTATGTGTACTCCATATTAATATATAAGAGAGCTTGGGGGCTTCAAGTTTTTGGCCCAATGCCAGAAAGATGGCACGGCCGGAGGCTTTTGATTGTGTGTGGTATTGTTACTGTGCCTTTATGTCTATTTTACAGAAAAATATTTCATGATAATTACCAGCTGCTCTGAAGGAGAACCTCAAGGTATTTTCCAGCAACAATTTCATAAATGAGGGCTAAAACCAAAAGGCCTATCATGACACAGCCCAGATGAATTTCTTATTGGCCCACTTAAACTTAACATAGAAGACCTTGACAGTAAAAGACATGTTAGGACACACGGATAAAGACACTTAAACAGTTTCAGTCTGCACAGTATTTGCACATGACTCGCAGGTATCAGAGGAGACAGTGCTTGCATATTTCATTCATGCCCACACATTAGTTATGTATGGACGTGGAGTTAGGTACACTCGCAACGTGACTGTTTGTCTTTCTAATGGAGGGGGAAACAGCGGTGTCTACAGGCACAGAACAACTCTCATGCTACTTTAATGGAAATGAATAAAGGATGAGTCGGGGCTCAGACACCAGGTTAAGACACTGCTTAGCACCCCTGGCTCTGTGCCAGAAGTTGAGGGCAGGGATGGAAGTGAGAGGGTAACCACAGAGATGAAGGGCAGGAGTCTGCTACAATGGATTAAGAGGATGAGGAGTAATAGAATTAGAGTAGAAATGATCAATTGGTGAATCAAATAGCTTAGAAAGTTTTAGAAAAAAAATGTCTCTGCAATTACACTAATAGTTGTTTTTAAATGTTGAATATTGCCAGTATCACCTTTTTAGTTTTCCCCAAATCTTAAGGCAACAGTAACCTATTGTAATTATTTGGGGTTTTGGCCTTCGAGGCAAATGAAACAATAATCACTCCATCCATAAATTTCTCTGGTCTTCCACCATGCTTTCTGCCTTGGCAGTTCCAACCTCAGCATCCTTCTACCGAGGTATTCACTATCTCTCCTCTACATTTCTCCAAACCATCTCAGTCTAGCCTCTCAAACTTTATCTCCAAAACATGTAACATGTGCTGTCCCTTTGTCGGACTCATTCCTGATCCTGTCCATCCTCCTCACGCCAAAAGACAGCCTCAACCTCTTTATCTCTGCTACCTCCAGCTCTGCCTCCTGTCTTTTCCTCGGTACCACTGTTTCTAAACCATAAAACATTTGGTGGTACTTGTCCTGCACCACTCTAACATACTATGACACTTGTGACTTTCTCATACAGTACCACAGTTCCTCTCTCGGCACCGTCATATTCTTTTTCTAGATCTACACTCTAGGCAGCTACCCCTGATCTTCTCTGTATTTATCATTCAGCATTCTCAAATCAAACAATGTACCTGCAGGACTCTTTCTTGGCATGAAAAATACTGTAGCTTACAAATAATCACTTCTGTCCTTGTTCCTGCTCCCATTACTCTTTCCCATAACTTCATTGGATGGCTCATTCACTTCATTCCTCTGTAGTTGCTGAAACTCTACCCAAGATAGTGCGACACTGTAGAAGGTGGTATTTCATAAGAAATCTTGAGTGCAAACTAATCTAACAGTCTTGCAAAGTTGTTATCTGAGTTTAAACATCTAGCAGTAACAGGAAAGTCAAACTATTTCTAGATGTAAAGAAAGCTACTTGTTGACACTGAATCATGTTCCATATGGACCTCGCTCTTTGATCCACCTTGGGAAAATTATAGGCATTGGAAGAAAGCGAGAGAAGCCAGAAAAATAGAACAAGATCCCATGCAGAAGGGCTTTAAGTGATTCCTTAGAGAAAATCATGATATTGGGGAAAGGGTAGGGGAAGACAGGTGGTGGTGGACTGTGTGCCAGGGTGGCTCAGCTCAGTCATCTAAGCAAACAACCATGCAGAGAGGTGGCTAAAAGCAGTCTCTGGGATGTCGATAGCTAAACCTGCTGGTCTGCTGTCTCAGGCAGTTGTAATGGTTGCACCTGCCTGGAGTTACGGCAAACTAGAAAGACCTCACAACAGAAGCTGGCAGCACCTGTGCTCAACAGTCAATTCACCACATCAAAACAAGGATGTGGGATTAGGAGGTATGGGGGGTGGAGTCAAAGAACACCCAGAGAAATCCCCAGGCAGAGAGAGGCTTTTCTCCCTACATGTTGCATCTGTAGGTATCAAACATTGTAAAACACTTTTCTCTTATAACATAACCTCGTGCAATATTTACAGATCTCATAAACACTACTTCCAAACTGTTAAGAAAGCAAAAATGGTCTGGAAGTGCAAAACAAAGACATCTTGTATCTCTGATAATACATTAGATGAGCTCTTTCTATACAAACATCAGTTTTGACTACAGGTTAGTGGTTGTTGTATGTAGAGTATAATACATTACAGCTGTTACTGACGTTGTTGTCTTTTGCTAGCATCAGATGTACAGCTACATTTTAAATACCATCTTTATGCGCAGGAGAAGAGCATTCGAGCAGACAGGTCCCATGTGCTGTGACGTTATCAGCCCTGAATGGAGCACCAATACTGAAGTCCAATTAGGTTTTAACAACAGGCCTTTGCCTGTTGAAGGAATACTTGCAAAACTGAAGGTGCTTTTGGATGTGCCTTCCAGTTAGCAGCCCAATTGTTTGACCTCAATGATCAGTAAAGAGTAATGCATTTGGATGATCCTTACATGCTTCTTCTTCTCAGGAAGTGTGTAAGATAGTATTAATTTTTCAAAAAAGGATTAAATTACAACATTGAGAACTGAGTCCTAAGTGCATGTTGATGTCAACTTCTACTAAGTGCAGTTTGACCATGCTATGCTCCACACCCCAAAAATGTAATAAAACTCTGTTATGAATTTGGAATGTTCTCGTCCATCTTTGAACGTTACCAGTATGTAACTGACAATTAGAATTAGTGTTATCTGAAGTTGTAAAAAAAGGATTTGTGTAAGGAGGCCGTTGTTCTTTTCAAATGCAGGTCATGAGAACGCAGCCAAAATTCGAAGCCAAAATCTGATGTATAGTGAACCAAATGACTCTCAGCAAAAAAGGAAAAAAGGGCCCTGTGCTCACAGCCTCCTGCAGGGGAATATTTGAGGAGCTGTGGATGACTGCTGGTGCCATGTGACACGGTGTGAGTGCATCTTATTTTAGAGTGAGAGGTTGAGATAAGGTGTTAAAAGGAGGGGAGGGAGAGGAATGCTGGGCTGTCCTTGTAAGCCCCGGTACATGTCAGATGCCCCCCCTCCCTGAGTTAAATGCTTTGATTACAACCGCTGCCAGCTAATGGCCAGCGGAAATTGCCCTTATTGAATTTGTCCTGATCCAGGCCATTTACAGTGAGATATATTCCACATCAAACAGTGAGTCCTTTTTCTTGAGTGATCCTGACATCTCCAAAGGCACACTCTCACTCTCCTCCCTCTTCGTCTTCTCTGACTCTCTCTTTGCAGCAGTTTATTTAGCTGCCATGTTTACATTCTTGTTCAGTCAGCCTCTCCCAGGGGAGGATGACTGGATTCAGCACTATAGCGCAGTCCCTCTCTTATGGCTCATGTCACTTTTACCATGGTTATAACAGAGCACCCTGGTTGACACACAGTCAAACAGTGTGAGTGAATTTGTTCTGGCTATCAAGTAGACCAACAGAGACAAAATGAACAGTTTCACACTTGTACATTCCGGAATGAGGGGGAAGTTATTTGGAGAGAAGCGCTGTTTCAATGAGAGGGAAAATCTGTTTAAATAAGAAAAGAAAGTGTGATGTTCAATCCTTTGCTATCATGTGTGGTCTGAGTGATAATGGGCATGGCTAGTAGGGGCTAAGTGCATGGAGCTATAGGTTGTTCTGATCACTCAGGAACCTGGCACTTCACTGGCCTCATCATTAGACTGACTGGCTCCTGTGGCCTCCGGCGTAGTGCTGTCTGCAAACACTAATGACCGCTGACTCACTCAGCATGCCCCACCACATCCACATTAGTCCAGAATAACCCCAAATAAAGAGAGATGAGAGAAGACGCAGGAATACTAGGCACCCTTACAGTCAAAGAAGATGTAACTACATTCGGTTGACTGTACCTGAAATGTATTGCAAGCTTATGGTTACATCGAATGAATATATGGCGTCCTATATTGTTGTAATGAAATTTTATATCACTGCTGCAGTAGCCTAGCTTTTACCAATGTAAAGACCAGCTGTTGTAAATCTTAACATTTTAGTAAGTCAGGTTAAGACTGATATATTTGGGGATCTACACAGCAGAGCAGCAGATTTGCATTTGTTTATGACCTTGCAGTTCAGGATAACGTATGAAACCATACGCTAATGTGTTTACTTTTTTGGGTTTCTTTTGTTTTCTATCAGATAATTTGCAATACTCTTATATTTTTGGCTTAAATTTTACAAAAGTGTTGTGGCAGGAATCCAAGGCAACCATCTTACGAGTGCCACTCGATGCAGTAAACTACACAATGGGATTTTAACTAACTGATTAACTACAAAGACAAATGGAAGACTATTTAAACCACTGATCAGATATTATTTGATTAAACCATGCGTATTGCATGATCTTGTCTGCATCTGACTTCCAATGAGAATCTTTTTTTCAACCAACATGGGAAAATTGCTTTTAACAGAAGTAAGACTGAATGAGGCATTGTTGAGAATAAGGGAACCTGGCCTCACGTATAGCTTGGGGTTAGCCCATATGACCGAGGGTCAGAGAACTGCATTGTGGTCAACTGACCACCTGGGGTTTCCTTGCTGGTAAAAAGCAGGGCCACATTCTCATTTTAATATTTGGAAGTTTGACAAGAGCAGGTTTGTGAGATGATTGCTGTAACGAATTGCTGTGAACTAATTTCCCCTATGGGGATCAATCAAGTATTATCATAATTCAAAGGTAAAATATTTGTAAGTGCGTGTCTATGTGAGGGGGTGTTTTTTTGTGTGTGTGTTTGTGTGAGCACGTACGTGGTCACATCTGCTTGGGATTTTGGGGACCAGGCTTTTTCACCCTCTCTCAAGAGAGAGAAAAAAGGAGAGCAGAGTAGGTAATGAATGAGAAAGAGATAAGGACCTTCCAAAACACACCGACCCACTGCAGTATCAACCTAAAATACTCTTCCAAACAAATCAATTCTGTATATCGATTACTTCTGTGCAAAGCTTATGCAACATCAGCACCTCAGTGTACATCTATGGTGAAATCAGTGGGTGCAGACAGGGGATTGCAAAGTAACCTGCATGCCCTGTGGGGATGGAAAAGTAAACTTTTCATGTGTGCCATAGGCTCTTTAAATCAATCTGAAGGCTTTGGAAAAATAACCTGAGGAAGGATTTTCTCCACCCATATCTACAGACCACAATAATAGGACAAGTGAAATTTTTTTGTGTAAAAGTTGTATTATTTGTTGGATATCTGCGGCACAATGGCCTCCCCTAGGCTGCTCAAAATTTGTACAATTAACCTGGAAGTATGACCTTGTGCATCTTACAGGTGTAACTTTGTTAAATGCAAAATGTTTGTTACTGTTTCATTTCTCAAGGTCTAAAACTTGACATAACATGAAACAAAGTTCTATAAATACTGGAGCTATACACTGTAATTATCTGATCTGTTTCTTTCAAGCTTTAAAGATATTTGTGATACAATGCTGACCCTTTCTGACTTTGATATGTTATATTTCTTACATGTTTTATGATTGAAATAAAGGAAATGTCTTTTAATGGCTTGCATTGTGAGTTTCACACTATCACTAGGGACTGGGGGATGGAGGTCCAGTGAGATAATGTAGGGTAGACAGTGTGAGACACTTCTGAGTGAGAGGCAGTCACCTATATTTATTGTCAACATCAACTCCTCCTCCTGTTCCACCTCTTTTTCTGAAACCAAACAGAGCACAATTTCCACCGGGACACTGATGAGAGCTCAGAGACAGCCACACTTAATCGATAGTGCCAGGTTGCCAAGACAACCTTGATTTTCTGTCGACGTTTTTGCCGAGCACCGATGATTGCACCGGGTGTCCGTTGCACCTGCCGCCCTCTTACTCCTCCTTTCCCACCGTCTCATCAAGTGCTCCTCACCCCTCCCACCCTCTGGCCCTCCTCCTGCATGCCGTATAGCTGCCATAGACAAAAGCAGGAGACAGATCTACAAAAGCAAAACAAATTACACCCAAGAGGTTGAACAATCAAAACAGAATATAGAGTGTTAGGACAAATGTACACACACATGCACATACCTGTGTACAAAAGAAAACATATACACTCCATCAACACTAACAAAGGGGAGCCGTGACAGCTATCATATCTACCTTGGAGGGTGATGTCATTGCACCTGGGGAGCATTTAACATCAGCTCCTTTCTGTCTCTCTCTCGTACACATCCCACACACATGCGGACACACGCAAACCAGCCTCCCCTACTGTGTCTCTCTCCTGCACAACGGTTGGCACCTCCTGTTTTTTTTTTCATTAATGGAGAGCTCATTAATCGTGGCTGATAACGAGGACATGGGACAGGGACATGATTAAGGGTCTCTCTCCCCTTTAGCTAGGCGTCCTTGGGGATAAACAGCCCTGAGTGAGTGTGTGTGTGGGGGGGGGGGGGCGCAAGTTGAAATTGGTAAAGGACACACATGCAGAGCTATCTCTCGGACATCTGTGGGATAGGGTTCTACACATGTTTTTACTTCTGAGTGATCATACCCACAGGTACACTCACGCCAATAATGCTGCATTATTTGTAGTTATAGACTGACCCACCTTTCCCTTAATGATCTGAGACTGAAAACTCCCTAAAGGCTAAGGTTAAATGCGGTGGCAGAGTGAGAGGAAGTTGGGACTTTCAACAAACCCTAGGATTTTCTCCTCTGCTTTTCTCATGTTAAGGGGGGATGGTGAATTCCAATATTCTCATCCTGTAAGACTGTGTCAGCAATCCCAATATGAAGAAAAAAATTAATAAATTTGAGATTTATCTGAAACTTAGGAGCCAAACATACATTACCCATTTCAGGATACATCAAAACATAAACTAGTAAATGTGCATAATATTTAACTGGTTTATGGGAAACTTCTCAGTATTTTATACAGTAGAATCTCAGCTTACGACGACACCAATTTTGAAGAAATCAGCCTATGAACGGAGGTTTTTAATACAATTTTGATTTTTATTCATATATATTGTCTGATAGAATACCATTGGTGACACTGAAATTTTAAATTGATAAAACTCTTAAATGTGACATGACATCAGATTATGTCCTTTGAAATTAAACTTACACTTTTAAAAAACAGATGGGGCAGTCCACTTCAGAAAAGGTAACTATGTCAATATTATATTGTCAGGGCAGTCATAAAATAGACACTTTCAGTCAACTTGTGTCAACAAAAACATTTAGTCATGCAGACTACTGACTATATCTATATCATTCAGCAAGGGCTACCTCTATAAGGTGTATATGCATAAATGCTCGACAAAACGGGCAAACTAACATTTGAATATATTCAGCTGTGTGTGTTACTGTGTAGTAGGTCAATTTAATAGTGTGTTAGGCTGACAGCGTCTGGGGAGGTAATGATATGTATGCCAGACTGGGCCTAATTTCTCAGTGTAAAAGTAGTCCGTACACCCCAAAATAGGTGATTGTAAGTTAAGAGAACGAATTGATTTGATACTTCCTCTTTTGTTTATGTGTATGTCATAGATTAAAGTATCTCTAAAGTGTTTCAATATTCAGGTATGAAAAACAGAGAGAAAAAAATTGAAGCTTCCATTACTTGTGATGTGACTGACATAGTGATTTTTAACTGTAGATGACTAATTGGGTGGAAAATAAGACAAGGTGTAATAATGTATCACCTAAAAATGTAATGAAAGGAACTGATCTAGAAACACGACAAGATGTTATGACATCACAACCTGGAGCAGAGATCAATCTGTAAATACATAAGGGCTTTGTAGCACAACAATCATTTGGGTTTCACACACATGCATGCACAAATCGCACGCACGCACAAACACACACACACACACACACACACACACACACACACACACACACACACACACACACACACACACACACACACACACATTAAATCCAATCTGTCTGGACCAGGACCCTAATCCCTTCTCCACGGCCATGGAGTCAAGCAGACAGTAATCCTCCATATTTGTATATTAATAGCATGGTCTCAGAAGCAGCCTCTCTATATATTGTGATGTATGTTTTATTAGTTGGTTAATCTGCTTGTCGATCAGTGGATCTGGTCCATTTAAAGCTGGACTTTAATAAAAACATGGCCAGCCCCGTCTGAGGGATAAGCTCCCCAAGGACAAGGGAAAGAGCATGCATGGGTTCAATAGACTCATCACCAACAATAAACAGCTTTGAATCTGTGTTATCTGCCACTGGGCAATATAATTATTATGCGGCATCCAGCCCTAGGCCTCTACCCTTTCCTAAGAAGAGGGCTAGATAAAGTCTGACCCAAATATAGGTTTGCTACTGTGTTGCCATAATATATGTCTCGACCAACTCTTACGTTATTTTTGAAAGTGTACTTTAGTACCATTGTGTGTCCTTAATAATCCATACTGCTGTGTCCCCTTAAGCACTTGTCCCACACACATTCAGGTGGAACAGATCTGGTAAAAATGTCGTTCCACATCAGCAGACACGCACAGAAGGTGCAGAGGTTTCTTTGGATCTGAATCACATTGGGAGTTGTCTACTCACCTCTCACTGTCTAGACGCTGTGTCAGTGCCACGCCCCACCGGACATCTGTCCTGATTCAATAGATTTGTCAGACAGCCCCTCGATTAGAAGGACACTGCTTTAAATTAGCTGGCAAGTAAAGAAGTGATGGAGGTTGACTGGATGGCAGGACATGATGGAAGCCAGTATTTGTCCTTCCTATTTTACAATGGTCACTTGCAATTAGAGAGTGACTGATAGCTTTTTGGATTATTGTTTGAGTTTTAGTTTGAATATCCTACAAAGGGAGCCTCGAGGAAATGTTGAGTACCATGTTTTTTGTACTATAAGTCACACTTTTTTTATGGTTTGGCTGGTCCTGCAACTTATACTCTGGTGCGACTTGCTTATATATATATATATACATATATATATATATATATATATACGGCAATTTCAAATGATCGTTATTTTCACAGTGACAGTCGCGAGAGTGCGCTCTAGGCTTGTGTGCACTCTAGGCTTGTGTGCCAGTATCTGCTACTCCTATTACTCCTGCACCACTGACAATTTTAAATTTAAACGTCAACTTATAAAGACAACTGAGAGAGACTGAACATAAATGCAGATTACAGGCCGCAAGTACTGAAATATGCAGCCGAAAATGGTAATTGGGCAGCAGAGAAAGTTTGGAGTGAGTGAGAAGTGGAGAATACTCTAACTGCAATGAAGAAATCAAAAAAGCCAATCGCGGGCTAAAAACTAGATGAAACTAGGAACTGATGCTGAGTCAGACAGTCATGCAGAAGAGGAAGCGGCACGCGGTCTACCTTGGTGGAGTTGCTCAGAACTGACACAGAGGATGAGGAATTCAATGGATATAGTGATTAGGAGTGAGATTGAGAGTATGCTTAACTTGTTTTGTTCTGTTGTTTATGCTATAGTTATCTGAATAACTGTTAATATGTTACGTTAACATACCAGAAACCTATTCAGCCTATTGTTCTCTATTCTCTTACTATTACTATAACTTGTCTTTCAAGATGAAATGTCTTTTCTTTGTCTCTAATTTCATAAATTAAACTTCTCCCCAGTGCGACTTATATATGTTTTTTCTTCTTCATTATGCATTTTTTTGGCTGGTGCAACTTATGCTCTGGAGCAACAAATAGTCTAGAAAATATGGTACTTCTCCTCTGTGTTCCATACATAGATTTATGATAAAATTGCCTTTTATTTTAATTTTCAAGGAAGCTCTAAGAGGGTCTTGCTTGTTCAGTAAGTATATTTCACGATATCTCGCCTTGAATGATGGAGTTGTCAATCCACTTAAAGGCAAAAAAAACTGAACAAACAAGGCAGTTTATTGCAAATGCAGCCAGACACAAACTCAGTGATTATAAAAATTGAGTCTTCATTGATTAGTTTAGTTCATTGGATTAGATTAGTTAAATCTATAAATACTGTATATATCATCAGCTATACACAAATTGCTCTACACACACTGTGATATAAACTGTCAATTTTAAAAGGATATTATTCTTTTCTCTAAGATGTGTTTTTGAACAATACTCACTATCATCTGTTTGATGATGTCTGTTACCTCAAACACTGAGGTAACAGACATCAGCCCAAGTGACTTAAACTACATAAACAAATAAACAGCTTTCAAACATCTGGACAGGGGAGATAGAGGGAGAATGAGCTCGGCACCCCAGGGAGATGTGTGGCTTTCCTCTTAGATCTGTTGATTAGGAGGAAGGATGGAGCGACGGGCAGATCATGAAACAAAAAAAAATGAGTAAGAAGAAAGTTCATGCTTAGGTCAAAATTCAGGTCGAGGTCAAGAATGCACTCACAAACCTTGTCGAACCCTCTGAGCCACAAACAGCAAAAGACAGAAAAAGAAATGCCTTTAAATGCATTGCAGACAGACCATGTGACTCTCACGGGGTAATCTCATGGGAGCATCCCCCACCCCTGATCTCCCTGATGAACTGTAACAACAGGAAGTCAGCTTGGCCTGCAACTAATGCCACACCACACCTATAGAGAGCTGTGCTCTTTCTGTCACACAGCACAAATTAATTAGCAGAAAGATGCAGAAATGTCCATGCCTTGTACCGCTCTAACCTTCCTCATCATTTTATTTGTTACAATAGTAATTTATCAATCATCACTGTTCAGTCTAAGTTTAATCACTTTAAAAGTGTGCAGCATGGGGCAGAAGAATTGATGGCAAGGTGCCCACTTCTGCTGGTGTGGGTGGTGAGCGAGATGCAATGCAGCCTGGCATTGAAAGACGGAGAGACCAAGCCTGGCAGGGGGTGGGCTTTTCAGTGGCTCAATAGCCCTTGTTTGTCTTGGTCCCATTGGGAAGTCAGGACACTGCAGTGAATAGGAGCCAGTTAGCAACGATGGCATAATAAGACTGGGGGGAGGACTTGGGTCATTGAAATTCAACGCAGGCGGCTGTCAAGACTTACCACCCTTGCCAGCTGTGGCACCTCAATGGAGTGAGGGAGTATTTTTTAAGACTGAGCATCATGGTTAGGAATACATCAGATAGGGGAGAAGCTTTGATATAACAGTGCTGACTCATCAATGATATCAGATGAGAGGTGGTATCTGTGGTAAAAATGTGATGCTTTTAGGAGATAGATCATGAGATAGAATGAGGACAAAAAATACTTGAATGGAAAAGACTAACTCAATAGGGACTGGATTACAATGTATTACAATATAATGCATATTCCAGTCCATGATAACACTCGCCACTTTGGGGGGCTAAAAATCTAAGTGCACAAAAACATGAAAATATTAGGGTGATACTCATTTTGTCTGCAAAACATCCTGGTGCCCTCAACAGAAAGTTCTAGTTGGCAAAAGGAATGTCAGAAAAATAGTCTTAACTTCCATTTTCACATGAGTACAAGCAAGCTTGCATTGTCTATTTTTAGATTTTTAATGGCCTTGTTCAACCTAATTTAATTTTGAAAGTACTATCATTTCGCCTGGGTCCAGTTTTTTTGTCCTCATGGACTCCCATTTGAGCCTATTATTTTTATGTTGCACACACAAGCTAGGTCTACACCTTGTCTATAGCTGATACCCTCACCCACCCCTCACTTCCATGTTTGAGGTCTTCATGGCCTGATGGGGCCCCTTTCATAGTCTGCCACAGGTGCTGGGGGCCATGCGAAGGAGGGGGACATGGCCTGGATGAGAGCTGGGCCGCAGGAAGCTCCTTGTTTTCATAGAGATAAAGGGCTTTCAGGTTGCATCCTGGGCCGTAATCTCCCACACACTTCCTGGTTTTGTTCGAGGCCAGAGAAATGACAAACCTTAGCCATGAGAAGCTGATCGATAGCTTCAGATGAGGCCGGATATGTGTCTGGCATTCGTGGAGTTGAAGAGCATGAAATGACAAAGAAGATAGCCTGGATCTGATTCTGAGTTCATTAAAGGTTCTTGCTTGGAGCTGATTTATGGATTAATTCATTCAGAGTGCTACTTCATTAATGATGATGATAATAAAAATGTGAATATAATTTATTTCCTGGCCTCTTCATTTGCTTTGAGAGCACAATTAACATTGTTCCAAGCTCTTACATGCCAATTACAGAAAAATAAAACTGCTTTCTTTTAAATTCAAGTTCCTCCGTAACCAGTCACTTAGTGGAATGCTTGTGTTTAAAAAGATCCATTTACAATACATTTTCATTAAATGGGTTTATTGAGAATTGGCACTCAGAAAACTTTCTTTTTTTTTTTTTTTTTCATTTTCTCTGCTGCTCTTACATTTTCACTCTCTATTCTGTCCATGTTTGAGTAGCGCAGCTTTTGACCATGAGCCACACCCTGTTCTGCTGCCAGAGGAAACTTTCAATCTCTTCCTCCCTCCCTCACTCTGCCCATAGCTATGGCTCTCTTACTTTTGTCAGGTGTTATTTATGAGTGCTGTATAGCTGCCGCACCTGCTGGTGTTGGAGAATCAGAGCCAAGGCAGCTGTCGGAGAGCGGAATGAAAGAACCAGAGACATGAGACTCAAGAACAAACCAAAAAGCGAGACAATTTATCAGAAAAAGAATGGGGGTCACTGAGGGAATGTCTGATTATGGGTGCAGAAGCATGTGGTGATGCAAGCAAACACATAATACAGCTAATGATGGGTGTTATTATGGGAGCAGTGGGACAAAACAAACAACCAAGTGATGAGGAAGCGCTAATTAATAGTGTTGTACAACACCAAACATGATCAATTAAAGGCCATGCTTCATTGACTCACAGGCAAAAGCACTGGCGCCAGTGTAACAGGAGAGGGGAGGGCCCTGTCAGCATGAGTAAGAAGACAGATGCACAATTGCCAGGCTACTGAGATCCAAGGGTAGCTACTCCCTTCCCTCCACCTTAAACCCTTGTATGTATTTATGGGCACAGTGCTCTGCGGGGCCCACTCTGTGTTTTGACTGTAAACACCTGAATGATGATAGTAGTGCACTGACACAGGACAGGTGGGCTGTGACAGTTCAGAGTTCACTGGCTAAATTCTACTTAGGAGCTGACAGTGTGAGAAAGGTTATGTGTTGTGCTCCTTTTGAAAGTCTCCAATTACTGTACCATAGAAGCATGTTGTGCATAAAGCCAGGTACACAGGTGCAAGCGTAAGCCTTTTGTGCAGAGCCTGCATGATGAGTGATATATGTGCTGGAACAAGACTTTGTTCTGTAGTATATACAGTATGTGTATGCAATTAATATATACTTGTTATATCAACTTTAATAATATAGTCAAGTGATATAAGGGAATCAAATGGCGATTAACATATTTCATTGGTCGAGCTGAATTAGTCACACACCTCTACATTTTTCTGGACACTGGAAAAAGAAACTGAAAACTGCAAAAATGCAAATTTCCACCCTTTAATACAAATAGGACAAGTTCAACAGTGACAGCACATGTGTCTGTTTTCCAAAGAAGCTGATCTACTGTTTCATTGTTCCATAACAGATAACATTCTATATCCTGAACAGAGTGGTCAGAATCAAAACTAACTGTCCAAATATTTTTGACTGGAATTTTTATTTCATATTTCATCCTTAGAGTGCAACACTTGCTATGTCTGTCCTTACTCATAAAGGGTGTTTCTATTTCCTGATTTTTGAGACATTAGGATTTTGGAGTATAAAAAAAGGCATCTTACAGTGAATTACTGTACTGCCTGTGGTGATACAGCAACTTCGTTTGAGCCTTTTCTTTTTCATACTCTGCTTATTTTTCTGTATTAACAAGTACACACTACAGCTTTTTGTGTGTCTAGACTTGGTTACCTCCTCGGGTTAGGTCACACGAGGGAGCCGTGGGGAGCTCCACGGAGTGCTCATGGGTTAAATGGGCCGATGAGGATGCTCTATGCCTCCCTACATTCTGCCCTCCCTCTGTTTCAGGCTGGCCATTCTCTTCTCATTAATCCTGTGTGGATGTTTATCCATGTTGACATTCAGCATTGCAGCCGGCCCACTCTCTGACTAACAAACAGGGTGACTAAGGTATTTTGGTTTTTTTTTCCGGCTGTCACAGGGCTAGCATAGACCGGCTAGTTCAATGTTCATGCTTGGGAAACAGAGAGGCACTCGATTTGTTAGTCACTCTGGCCCTTGGGACATCAGAGCCGGCCTATGCAACTGGAATCAGTGTGTGAATATGAATGCTTGCCCCCTCAGGAGGGCTATTATCAGTTCTATGTGCTATGGAGAGGAAAATCAATATGGTCATCATAATGGGCTGGCAAGAAGCCAGCCACTAGGCTGTGTTCAAGGCACAATACATGGCAACAGATTATTCCTCATCTGATGTCAACTCATTTCATCCCTGCAGACAGGGACACAGTGGGACTATAATTAGGTAAGGGACTAGCCCTTCTGCAACTATGTCAAAAAAAAAAGTTGGCAAATCAGCAGTCAAAGGTAAAGCTACAGCAGAGGTTTCCACTGATGAGTTTTTGTCTCAAACACAGGCTGGGACCGCCTTTTGCCTATTGTGTCGGCTCAGTCTTTTTCATTAACCGCTCCAATGAGGACCGCAAACAGGGGAGGGGATGGACGGATGGATGGGCTGGAGGAGAATGAAGGAGGCTGTGGTAATGAAGGGGAGTGGGGGCTTAGGGACAAGGGGGGGGGGGGTCTGCAGAATGGGAAAAACTGTAGGACAGGACAGCACCCAGCAAAAACATGATTAAAAAACAAACGTCATCAGACTGCATTGGGAACAAAACATGTGTGAGAACTGCAATTTAGAAAGGACACAGAAAAAAATACCTTACACATCAGCCCTGCACCTGTATAAAGGGGCCTATGAGGAATAAGGGACAGTTACTTTGGAGGAAAACAAAATTTGCAAGGCTGGCTAAAATTGGGTCACAAACACACCTGCCTATGACTCAGTACACTGGAGTCAGAACTCGCAGGCAGAGGAGGCTTTTCTGCTCAGTTAGCTTACATGTTACACTTAACTGAGCTCTCCTACCCTACACTGCACTGCCCACATTGCTTTCAGTGTTGCTTTTCAGTTTCGTAGCCCTAGCTGTGCCGACCAACACATTCAACTCAGTAGCATGTTCAACATGTTGTGTCCTCTAAAAGCAGCTCCAACCACTACAGGAAATAAATGATCCTTCGCATGGATGACACGGAACCCAGGCTGATATTCAAAAGGGGAGGGGGTAAAATTTGCCCCAGTGCAACGGCTATTTTTTTGTTCAGCTCACTGAGCTGACGCTTTGCTACAAGCTTTCCCCACCCCCTAAAACTGCAGGACATAACTGTCCTTTCAGGGATAGTGTTGCTGGTCAGACGGGGGGCTGCGTCATCCTCATCTCAGGACTCTCTGAGGCAAGTGCCCCCCCTCTCCCACACACACACACACACACACACACACACACACAGACACACACACACACACACAAACACACATCCACATTGTCCTGTCATGTCGATAGACCCCTCATTGCTCATGCTGGGGAAACTCCAGCCTGCTGGGCCGAATTAAGCCTTAACCCTGACATTAACAACAACATATTGGGCGGGACACATCTGTACTTGAAAATTCACAAAACAGAAATGCCAGATGCAGTGGCACCTACACTAAGGTGAGCAAGCATGACGTAGATGTAAGCTACATTTCCAAGACAAAAATGTCAGGATGCTGCAGCGAAGGCCCTTGAGAGCCTGCAGCCACATGGGAGAGAGATTTGATGAATTCTACAAACGTTCCACGGATTCCTCCCTTGCAGGGACCTTTGGGAAAAGAATGGGTCATATGCAAATGGCATGCACAGTATGGAGGAGAAGTTTCCCACAAGCCGAGTGTGAAAAGGGCTCTCCCTCCCCATGCCGGGCCTGCTGAATGGGCCTTTTCTTCTGCTACTGAAAGTGTATGAGGTAGAGCAGGCAAACTGCAAAGGTAACTAGGCTCTTTCTCCTCAGGCTTTCTCACTAAAGCCTGAACACACAATGGTTCATTTACGCATTCAACCACACAAACCCCAATAAAGCACATCCAAGCGCAGTTAAGGGGGTTACTGAACCTGACTCTGGGTTTAAAACTCCTCCTTTACAGAGGAAGAGCACCTTTTTATAGGCTAATGCTCTCAGCCTCCATGGGAGCAGCTAATCATTAAGCTGCCTTAACGGAGGTGGGAGTGTGGTCGTACATCACATCATTTTAATTTCCCTGAATGGTCAGATAAGGACAGGCCTTTTCCCACCCTGGTGTTCATAGTGAGACATAAAGCCATATGCAAACTTCAATGAAAGGCTTAAAATAATTATATATAAATGTTACTTTTATGACGTAAAGAAAACTGTTGCGCATGCTTGTTCTGCTGAGGTATGCCCCAACTTTAACATCCTTCCTTCACGAACTCCATAGCTGCCATGTGTGTTGTGTTTTTTATCTGCCAGCACCAGTCCTTCAGCTGTCACCTGTTGTAAAAATCTCTGGTCACCTCTGCCACTTCTCACCAGCTCTCGCCATCCCCCACCTTAGACTCCACAGGGAACACATAGTCCACAATTTAAGGGGTCAGAAAAGAATGGACAGAGAAGGAGGGAGAGGAGAAAAGCTGAGGGCTTGAGCACTCCCTCCCTCTCTTCCCCTTTCATTGAACAGACTTAAACACAAACACAATTGGACATGCTGGAAGCCTCACAAAAGCACAGGGGGGGAAAGTGAAGTCATACTCTAGGCACGCTGGGTGCCCAGGTCAGGGGGCAATCAACAGCACCCCTGGCTACTGTGTCGTAACCCCCCAAAATAAAGGAGAAGCTCTGGAGGGAGGAGTGAGAGAGAAGGAACAGAAAGACAGAGCGGGGGCGGTGGTGGCGGGGGCCTTTTTTTTTTCTTACTTGGCACTTTCAAATGTAGGTACTGGGGAAGTTGGTGAAAAGCAGTGAGATAAATGAAAAATTTCCTCCTCTGCTGAAGTCTTCGCACAACAGGGGAGAACCTTTTAAATGTAAACAGATGGCTTTAAAACCACTGCAAAGGCATGTGGAGTTACAGAGTCGATCCCCATCTCCTCCACAGCCCTCTTTCACTGAACAAACTGTAACTACGTTTAAACTGTTCTCTTGCAAACATAAAGTATATGGTTGCATCCAAGCCTCTCTTAACAGAGTGAGTGGATTCAGCACACTGTGTTTCAGTTTGTGTATAGTTCAAGCAAACCATTAAACATGGACTCCTATATCAGAGGACAAACCCACAGCCCAATTTTGCTTATCTTAGATGGATGATACATAAAGACACACACAATTGGGTATAGCCAGAGAGAGAGTATGTGTGCTACCTGTTCTGTTTCTTTAGCTCATCTCTTGAGAGTGGCCAGAGTTGTCGCACCACAGCCCTGTTTATTTTTGCAAAGAATGTTAATACAGGGCACATTCCTCTATTCCCCAATTGCTGTGTTAAATTACCATTGCAGGGAATAGCTGCTATTCCCAAGTGGAACTGACTGCAGAGAAGTGACAAAGGGAGCTGTAGTATCCAACCAATTGCAAACACCTGTCATCCTGCTGGCTGTTAACACTTCTTTGTTTACAGCAAGGATTGGAGCTCACCTTGATCTCTGCTATCACTAATAGCCAGGGACTTGGCATAACCACTGACCAAAGGAGGAGGACCGCTGAAAATCTCCCCCAACACTTGTAAAAGGTGTATAAATACAAATGATGTGTTCAAAGATCCTATAACACTACATGTTATGAGACCGAAAAGATTAATCAAAAACTCTACATGCACTCAAAGTCCTTCTCCCTCATTATATAATCAACAATTACTGAATATGGATTGTAATTTCATTGCTCACTTGATTTGTCATTAGAATCCTGAATGAAGACAAGATATCTTCCTCTTCAATATATGATCCTCAGTGTATTCTCAGTGTACATGACCTGGAGGCTCCAGGTACACATCAAAGTCGTGTGTGCTGAACATGCAACTGGGATTGTCTTTAAAATGTGATCTCACAAATTATACTCTCTCTAATTGTACTAATATATACTTAAATCTGAGTAGATGAGCTTTTCTCAATGAACGTAGTCTTTATGATACCCATAATTTTACACAGTGAAAGAGTAGACTATTTTTTTCACTTGTAAGCGACTTTACTTAAAGCGTCAGTGACTGTCTTTAGTCTCGGGTTATGTTGTTTAATGCATGCATTTTTTTGACATAAATGCATACACACATATATGCATATACATATGATGTGTATATATATATATATCATGCACAGAGATAGACTGGCAAAAGCAAAGTGTCATAAAACTGACAAAACTGAGGCTGTGGCCACATGCGTCACCTGCCTCCAATCCACTTTTCATAGGTATTCCACACAAAAGGGAAGATCTGCTGATTTACATGACAGATCACAAGCCTTGTCACAAGATGGTAGGAAGTGAGGACTTAAAAGCAGACCTTGATGGCTCTCTGAAGCAAATGCAAATGAGGCAAAGTAACAGGCAACACATCTGTTTGGTTACATATAGAGCTTTAAATATCAATAGGTTGTTAAGTTTAAAAAAAAGGGAAAAAGTGGGAGAGACAGAAAAAAACACACGTTCAGTACACATTCAGAATAATTCCCAGTCTCTCTCGCAGCCAAGAAATATCCACACCTTAAAAGCAGGACCGTTATCTGAGGTGTGTCCACATATTTACACTCAAGCTCAAGAGACAAAAGCATAGTTCAACACGCCTCGTTACAAAAATAAAAGAAAGTGACTTAAAAGGGTAAAATTCACCAACACGAACCAAAACATGAATGGATTTAGTCAAAAATCAAAAATCAAATAGAAATGCCGCTCTTCAAGTTACCCATCGGGTATCCGACAGAAAATTCACAGGAACCAAACCAGAAAACAGCTTTCGGGTCACGTATTTCTCTCCACTACCCTCCATTAAAATAGCCAAATGTCAAACGGCGCAGGTTCGGATAAAAATACATTTCCTGCATCACCCCAGTTCCTTTCAGCTACACTGGGTGGCACAATACAAAAGCACGCCTACATCATAGGCAATAATCGCTAGTGTTTTTTTTTCTGTTTTTTCATTTGTCGCGACGGTAAAGAGCGAGCGATCGTCGCTCCGCGGGATGGGGAGAAGTTTACAGCAACGGCGAATAAACACTCCCAAAAACACAATTCCAGCATTTGTGAAAGCCAAGTCAACATTAACACTGTGTGTGTGTCTGAGCGTCTCTGTGTGTGTAGGTGTGTGTACACACACTCGTGGGAGAAAATAGCAGCAAAGTATCCGACCTAGCAAGAAACCGTTACTTTGTCACCGTGTAGTGACCGTTGAGCCCCGTGGACCGAACTATTAAGGCGCGCTTTACACGGACTTCGGTGTTGCCAGACCGTGTCGGAAGGCGCGATAACGGCGATGTTTAAAAGAAAAAAAAAGAAACAGACAGACAGAAAAAAAGGAGATTGTGTTTGAGGGTTCGCCCGCGTCCGCGGTCCTACAAGAATCAGGATTCCCAGCGCGCGACTGGAGAGGATCCGCCTGTCCTTATATGGGCCGCGCTCGCCCAGCTCGCATAAACAGCGCGTGAGATGTCCCCCAGTTCTCCGGAACCACGGACGGTTCACCCCCCCCCCCCCCCCCCAGTCCCCCCCCCCCCCCCCCCCCCCCCCCCCCCCCCCCGCTCCTCCGGGCGAACAGGGACGGCCCGGGGGGGGGGGGAGAGGGGGCGAGGAGAGGAGAAAAGAGGGGAGGGGGAAA
>CAAKHD010003966.1:35321-57797 GCA_901007705.1 Fistularia tabacaria | reverse complement strand
CGCGCCCGCCCAGCCCCCATAACCGCGCGTGAGATGCCCCCCGTTCTCCGGGACCCCGGACGGTTCCCCCCCCCCCCCCCCAACTAGTCCTGTCCCCCTCCCCTGTCCTCACTTCACCGTCAAATAGTGCCGTTAAAAACCGGCGTCAAGCGCGGGGAAGTAAACCGCAGATAAGTTATAAATTGAGCGAACGGACAACATTTTTTAATTACAAGAAAAAAGAAAGAAATTGCGGCTCACAACAAACGCAACGAAAGATCGAAATTATCAGCTTTCTCGCTTTACAAGACAAAATGTCGGTAATTTGTGCGGTTATTAGCAAAGACAGCGGCGGAGGGTTAAATGAAGATAAGTGTCCGTCTCGTATAGCGCAGCAACAGTGTCCCTATCGCTACCTGCCATGAGTGCGCAAAAAGAAAGGAAGAACAAACAAACAGTTGTCCGCCCCCCCTCCCCCATTAGGAAACAAACGTGATATCCGCGCTGTTTTAATCTACATTTATTTTTTTAAGGGCTGTTCTTCCCCGCCGTGACATAAACTAGTCAAAATGAAAGCTGTCGAGGGCAGCGTTAACAGCCAGGTAGCATGTTTCCCCCAAAGGAACAGGTCCGAGTTAGGTTGAGGGGCTTCAAAACTCGACAAAATGTTAGTAAACCGTCCGGGTGAGATCCCAGGATGAGGCTAAAAGTGTAGGAAAATGGATAAAGCCGTATGAAGCGGAAACAAAAGCTCGCCGGGTCATAAAAGGGTGAGGTGCGAATAACGGTCCCCGGTGTAGCGGACCGCTAGGCGGAGGGAGAGACGCAACCCAGGTATAACGGTACACCACATAGGGCTGTAATACAGCTCTCACTTGCTACTTCCAAACACTTTCAGTTACTAAAAAAACAACTTCTGGGCTTCGGGAGTTTTCGGCTAAATTACCAGGAGACGGGAAGGGCTCGCCGAGAGAGCAGCGCCGCGTCAGAAGTAGTTTTACTCACCGTTGTTCCTCCTCGGGTTCGCCTGCTTTCTGCGCTTACACCTGGGGCCATCCGCCATGATCCTTTCGTTGTGTCTAAATGCTGCCGGAGAGTCACCTCCTCTCTCACCCCCTCTCCCCCTCCCTCCCTCCCCTTCACCTCCCCTTATCCGCACCTGGTTTACGACACTCTGCTTTACGACATCACCTTCCTCCCCCGACCCACGTTGCCGGTTCGATTCATACTAAAAACTGGAAGTTGTGAGAGATGACTTCATCGTACCTGCCCATCACAGATGCACCATGCAGCTGTTGGAGACGGATCTTGTAAGGTTTTATTAGTTGTTATTTTTACCATCATAAACTCTTTAGCTCATGCTTATTTATTTACCTGAACGTGATGCACGTTAGAATTTCATGGAGACTGTTTATCTAAAACCCTGTGACGTCAACAGAGCACATTGTTATGATTGCCACCTTGAAATTAATTCAGTGTCTATTAAGACTAGACACTCTTACTTAAATACCTCTTCAAGCCCGCTTGACAAGGAGTGCATTTAAAGCTTGTAATTTGGTTGTCCCTATGTGTGCAATGTAAACAGAACTTATGGACGATAGTAAGCCACATGTTTAGTGTTTTACAAGTATTCAAAAGTAACATCAAGTTGTTCATTGTGGCCCAGCTGCCTACTTGTGTGCAGCACCATGGAATACAAATGCAGCTGTGTGTTTGTGTGTCTGTATGTGTGTGTGTTACAGAGAGGAAGAGGTCATGAGACTGTCATCACTGATTCAATCCTCCACCTAAAGAAAGACCCTGCTGTTCTCCTGAGCAGTGCTGATGACGAGGACGCAGACATGCCAGCACAATCAGCAGGTTCAGCCTGCGTCCAATCAGGATGCACACAAACACACACAATGATTATCACACTCGGCCCTCTGCTGGGTGGAAAAAAAGAAATGAGGATCACATGTTTGAGGTAATTCTTCTGGATATAGTAATGGGAAAGGTGAAGTTGATAAACTGACTGAGTGAAATGGATGCTCTAGGTCCCATGACTTGCAATTTCAGGTCATAGGAGTAGAAGTAGCTGTTAGACACTAGATGACTTTATGATTTCTTGGGCATGAATCTCTGGTATCCTAGATTTTGTCATCAATTTTGGGTCATAACTCACAAGGAAAAATAATCAGGTACACCTAACATTTCCAAGCTATATTTTACAAAATAATGCCAGTCGTTCTGTGGACACTTGAAAACGTTGCTGGTGTTTTGCCTTCTTTTGTTTATCCTCTGCCTGGATGTTAGCAATGGTAGACTCAGGAATTTCCTAATAGATATATGAAATTATGTTGGATTTAGATTTGGAATTGAATTTCATTCATGACACTATTCGACGCAGTACCTATGTGTAAAACTCCAATATCACCTTAGATTTAATGTTAGTGAAAGCAATATTGCTATGTTGCACTTGACTTACATTAGCATGAATGTCTCTCCTTATTTATGTATTTAATTCTCTTTTGACAATCATGGCAGCAGATGACTTTAAAAGTCACAAATTTCAATTATTTATATATATATATATATATGTATGTGTATATATACATACATATATATATATACATATATATATATATATGTATATATATATATGTATGTGTATATACACATACATATATATATATATGCTGCCCCCGCGACCTGACCAAGGATAAAGCGGCCGAAGATGGATGGATGGATGGATGGATGGATGGATACATATAAATACCATTTTTAAAGCCTGTGGTCTGTAGAACAGCACACGCCATCGTATTTGACCATTTAAATTGTGAACTTTAAAATTTAAATGACTTGCAGAATCAAGTCATCTAAATTCTGTTTACTGGTCTGCGATTGAGGGAGAAAATGCAAAGAATAAGAAATATGAAACTGCAGGACACAGAAATAGACTAAAACTGTTGTCTTAACTCTATGTATTAACTCTGTATATTTAAATGCCAAGATTTATTGTTGAATGTTTGGTGTTTCCAGAGAGAGCCGAAGTAGCAGATTGACAGTAACACTTTGACATATGTAAAAACAAAACAGGAAACCATTTGGATCCAGTTGAAACCTATGTTAAGTTGTTTGAGTAAAGTTAACAGTATCAGAAATTCATAATATGTGCTTCAATGTTTATTATAGCAACTATGCAGGTCTGTACATTGATCAAATATATCATTTAATGACACCTAAAAAGGACCCCTTCATGATCTTGTGAGCTATGTTGCTGATGCTAATCAATTCAGTGCTTTAACCAAACACATCCTTTACGTGGACAAAGAAATCAATCCGTAATTTTCTAGTTACACAAAGCTGGCTAAACATCATCTTATGTCACTGAAGCCACACTGCATAGCTAGCAATGACTTAACTTTATTTAATGACATGTGGGGGCGGGGCAAAACAAAACAGAAAAGAATAAGAATCAGACACATATCAATAGTTATTTCTCAATTTTGGTAATGGTAAAATATGTTGGTACCCAAAAGAATATGATAAACATGTTTGTGTTTGTTTGTATTTCAATATTTTCTTTTCATTGATTGATGAGTTTAATGAAGAAAGAGGTTAAGCTGATTCATCTGTATGGTTCACTGTTCTTGTTTTTGCTTTTTTTTTTGACAATTTGTGTTTCCATTTTGGCTTCATTAACTTTGTCAGATCTAGTTTTATGCAGGAATTCTTTTATGCATTGAGAAATCCAAAGGGAATCCCCTAAAACCCCCTCTTATGAAATGGGAATTTAGTTCATCACTACAGCAGTTGGGAGTGGTAAAATAAAGTATATTTTGTAATTTTAAAAAGAGCCCCTCCCCCAATTTTTTTTACATACGAGTATTGAATCAGTTGTTGGTATGGGCTAAGTTCAGCCAACAGAATCAATATCAGGAAAGAAAATGTTATCCCAGCATCTTAAATTGAATTTAATGTCATATGATGATCAATCACTTCATTATAAATCTACCTTTGAAGTATTTAGAGACACAAGGGAACAGACCCCACCATTACTGGCCCATCAGCTTATCATTTAGCTACATGGAACAGTTTGTATACATGGGTTGGCAGCTCTTTGGACTGAATAATTCAGTAGCAGCAGAGCAGTCCTGTTCTGAGGGCAAGCTGCCCAGACACAGTAATAGCTTTAGCATAAACAACACCTCCAAACTTGCTCAAGGTGGCCTCATCCACCGATAGACTGATTGGCAAAGGGGCGAGAAGGTTGCACTGACGCTTGCTACCCGGATGAAAAAAAAAAAACAAGAAACAGTCTGCATCAGCAAAGATCAATGGCGAGACGCTCAGTAAACCATGTGGTCATAGTGGTGCTCCCTGCAAACTGAGCCTGGAAAAATAGGATGCTTGTTATCCATGGAAAGTCCAACCTTTTCCCATTTTCCTTGGATCATGCTGCTATTAGCATGAAGTCAGCGTCTGTGGAAAACAAAGAATAATAATTAAATGACTACTACTAATATAAAATAGCCTGAGGCCAACACTGGTGTGTTTCAGAGGCGCTCGAGTAGAACGTGATGATTTATTTGTACTGGCGCTGGTTCATACACCAAAAAACGGGAAGTGCAGTGAGATATTGTTTGGTACAAGCAGGATTCCTGAAGAACCCTCTGTTTTTGGAGTCAGTTATAGCTCATGTCCATTCAGGTTAGTCTAACAATTGTATTTAGACCAAACGCTGTCACAGACGTTGAAACAAAGACACCAAGTTGGTTTACAATTATTTTAAATGCCGTCATAATGCTTTATGTTGAATGCAAGCTAATGTTTACAACTACCTAAAGGAAGCGGTACATCTGTTTGGTTTAAGAGTTATAGGTATCCATTCTTGAGACTGTGCATCATTGTACCTAAGCTAAAAACACTTAATTATACATTGAAATGAAACACAGCAGCAACGCGTCAGCTTGTAACACTTGAAAAAGTGTAACTGAGTCAGTAGCTGTCAATAGTAAAGTGACCATTTGGGTATTAGTAAAGCTGTTATCCACTTCACGTATTCTGTTTTATTCAGAAAAAACACCTTCTTGGTCCCTAATGGTATAAAAAGTGCACTATCTACTTGTCATTAGCGGTGTGATTTTTTCTTTTAATTCTAAGGGCCAACCACAACACACACTTGCAGCATAAACAGAAGTGCACAGTTTGGTAATCTTAAATGCAAATTATATTGAATTTGCAAAATAAGAATCTGGTTCATGTGGCACAGCACATATCCCTTTTTTAACACTTATTTGATAAAACAAATAGAACACTTGAGAAATTTAGTACAGAAAGGCTGCACATGACTTATTAACCTGGCGTGTGCAACAAGTATTTTGTCATAGATAAACTGAATAATATTACCATTAAGAATCAAGAGATCCAGGAAGATACGATGAGGTACACGTGAGGTACAGTATGCAATTGGTTAATTAATTTGGTTCAGTAGTCTTGCAGTTGTAACGTGATACCCATGGTATTTATCCTTTTTTAACACTTGTTGATGTATCACAATTAAACAAAATCATTTTCAAACATGTAAGAAGCCTTAAAGTGCCATCGTACCCATGATGTACATATTTTAGTTACAAGGCCTAGTTTATATTATTGCAAACTGAAACACTTCCCGCTGGGCAATGTGTTCTACTGATGTTTATATACTCAAACTTTTTTTTCACTAGAGTTTACTGTGTTTCGTCATAAGAAAATCTGATGTAATTGTCGAGACACAAGAGGTTTAATTTCAAAAGACATGACAATGTTAGGATACAACAACATTAAAGAATTATATCTCGAGTATTACATGCAATACCACAAAATGGATTTTTCTTACTTACAAGACTTCGATCAAATAAAAAAAAAAAAAAGCTTGCACTAAAACCCTGGCTAATAAATGCAGATGCAGTTCGTATCACTGTAAATTCCTCTTGAAAAAAAGGTTATGGAGTAACAATTCATCCTCACTAATGATATCAGCAATACAACCCAGATATTGTCTTTAACTAATGTGAGCCATGAATTGAAATGAAAGGCTAACTCTCGCTCTTCCTGTGGGAACTTGAAACTGAAGAGGAGGGGAGGAGGGGTTGTAGGGATAAGCGGCCATACTCTACTACATTAAGGGATCATGCTGCTCCCTGAAAATGAGTATTGATCCTCTTAGGTCCTGGATCGTTTAGGAGATTAATGTGAGAAGTGGTTGAGCTTCATGGTGCTCCATGAGGACCAGGGGATCAGCTCATGGGGGCTCAGGTCCTCTGGACAGTGGGGTGGTGGTGAAGGGAGGGGGGAGGAGATTCATCTTTCCATGACCAGCCTCAAAAGGAGTGCCATCTGGACTGTCAGCTAAAAGCATCATCTGGATGTTTGAAGGATGGAGGGGAGGCCTGGTAGAGCTAAGAGAGACCATCTGAGAGAAAACCGTCTGGGGCAAAGGGGACATGGTTGGTGTTGGGATGGACAGAGTCAACGCAAGGTAGAGGGGAAGTGAGAGCAGGGGAGAGGAACAGAAAGTACAGAAGGAGGCCAGCGGAAAAGGTACACCCTGCCTCTCTGTGAGCAGAGAGGAGAAGCAAGAGGCAGTGTCACAGAAAGAGGGAGAGAGAGAGAGAAAAGACTAAACTGCTTAATCTCTCCCAAGAGACAGCAGCCAAATGTGAGGTCCTCCTCCTCCCCCTCTTTTCCACAGACCACCAACCCCCCCCACACACCCCTATCACCACTGTGGCACTCTGCTCAGCTCCAGTCGAAGCAGGCAGAAAACACGCTCACACACACAACTTCTAAAGTGTAATTGATACCAGAGAGGAAAGATCAATTTTAGCCTTCAAGTGAGCGCTGCACAAAATGAGCCAGGGAGCGTGTTTTGTCCTAGCAGTTGTTCTTGCTGGAAATATAACTTTTCATGTCCCTCTCTTGGGGTCGTACCAGCCCTTGGGGAAACTCCTAAAACAAATATTAGCTCAAGTATTAAGTAGCAGTTGAATGCGCGCTGTCAGAATCTGAAACCCAACAATGCAATGTTTTGAGGACAAGATGTCAATCTCCAGCATATTTCCCACCAAGCCTGAGAATGATCAACTGACTTCCGCCTTCCTCTTTGGACTTTTTTTTTTCACAAAACAGGAAGTGGCTGACACGTTGCCTGCAGAGAACCGCTCCCCAAACATCTTGGTCGTGGGTCAGGGTCGGCAAACCTGCATCAACAACAATGCAACAAAGATGATTGGCACCCCTTTTACACAAGCATGCCCCCCTCCCTTCACCCCCCAACTCCCATGATTCCTCAAGGGTGGATGGCCGCTGGCCCATGAGCCCCTGACCTGTAGGTGAACGTAACACTGTCTGTCTCCACGTCAGGCCAAGATATATACTTGTTTTGGCTGGAACAATGTGTGTGTGTGTGTGTGTGTGTGTGTGTGTGTGTGTGTGTGTGTGTGTGTGTGTGTGAACTTTGCCGACGTGTACCGGCACAAATCCACCAGTCGCCCCCAGTCTTCTCCCGTCTTTTTGGACCGTCAGAAAGGAGAAAAGACCCGTTTACTTTCATACTGTATTTATTGGAGCGGCCTGTTGTATTTTACTATTCATTTGTCATTGTGGCTGGAACGCAGCCCGCAAGCGGCGAAGACGAGCCCAGTGTATCAAGGTGTTATTTTTGGAGTTATCCTCGTGCTCGGTTGAAGCCCGTGCAAGGTAAAATAATTTGTGTGAACTGAGGTGTACTGCGGCGAAAATATGACGTTATTAATCAGGTGATGTAGCAAAGATTTTCCACTTCTTACTCTTGGTATGTGTCGGAGTGTGAAAGATTTATCGTGCGCAGATTGATAGAAAGGCACATTTAAAAAAAACGTTTTACCCCTGTTACATGCAAATGGTCCTTTTTGGTCATCTGCGTCTTGGGGCAAGATCAATGGGGTTTCATGCTTTTGTGAACGATTCACCTGAACAATTTTCTAACGAGAAAAAAAAATCTCAATATTTCACAATGCTTTTCCATCTAGTGGAAATGTATGGGTTTGCAGGAGATGGTTTTTGACTTATTTAAAAAACAAAACAGTTAATATGCTTTTTTTGAAATGGAAATTTTGGTTTCGAACTTGGTGAGTATTCCAACTAGTTCCTTTTTAGGAGGACATAAAGAGATTTGGTTCTGAGGTGAGGACTGCTGGATTCTTTGGCATATTTAAAGGTCAGGGAAAAAAATATTCGTTCAAAAAGTGTACTATTGCTTGAGATCTTCTTGGAGTAACAATCTCTAGGTCTTTGAATTGTCATGTCAGTCATGGACCACAATGCAATTTTATCAGAATACAGTTATTATTATTATTAATACATATTGCATTACAGTGACATTACATTTTTGTTTTAGTTTTGTTTTGAGATAATACAACTTGATGTTGATTTTTTTTTTTTTTCTTTACCACATCAAATCTCTCTTCTGCTTATATCGACATTGAAGCAGTAGATGTTAAATTGGTTTATTAATCCTTTGTTTTGTTTTTTCACAAAATCCTTAGCATCTTGTAAATGATACAATATCACTTGTCATGAACCTGACAAGTGATCCAGCTAAGAGTTTTTCATAAGAACTTATCTTAAAGTGTTCTTTGTCTAAGTAAATAATGTTCTCTAATTTTCCGGGAATTGTGTTTTAAAACTGCAAATCACATGGACTGGGA
Organism: Fistularia tabacaria; assembly: GCA_901007705.1. Taxonomy (NCBI): domain Eukaryota; kingdom Metazoa; phylum Chordata; class Actinopteri; order Syngnathiformes; family Fistulariidae; genus Fistularia; species Fistularia tabacaria. The sequence goes on along the minus strand of CAAKHD010003966.1, from coordinate 49,110 downwards.
CTTGATAACAGTTTTTAAATTCATTGTCTAACAACCTGTGTGAACAGCAACATTGAAAGAGCAACAAGGGGTAATTGTATTATTTCCCTAAAAAGGAGGATGAAATTAAAAAACAACAACTTTTACACTGGGACAAAGTCACTGTGTCATAAAACTGACTAGTAAGAATTGTAATTGATTTTTTTAACATCTCAACCATATTTGGATGATCAAATGTTGATTAAGAAACTTTATTTTATGTCAATTAATGACAATTAAATTGAATTAAACAATGTTTTATGGTAATTTCCTTTTTTGATCAATTCAAAAAATGAAAAAAGCAGAGGAAGTTGATTGTGGAGCTTGAACTGCAGGTATTTAAGACAAAATTCACAGAAAGTGTAGTATTGAAACAGTAACTTATAAGACACTGTTTTAGTTGTAACTTGAGCATCCTTCCCCCAGAATATTGGATTTTATCCAAATCTGACTGTAGATTAGCAAGAAATTTCCATGTAATCCACTGGAAATAGTCTATTTGTCTGCGTCTGTCACATGTGACCATATCACTGTGTTTGCTCCTTTTCCTTTTTTCATTCTCTATACCTCTTACCCCACTCACAGAGTTTACAGGGGGATCTGGAGCTGGTCCAAACTGATGGCCAAGTACATTCTGCACTGGACACGTTCATTAAAAAGGTGAGACAAATGGTCATTTTCGAGCAGGAAATCTACATCACAGTTTCCGTTTCCAGTTTTCATTGCACATTGAACGGTTAGCCTATTTTTACGATCAGATGCTCTCTTGAAGTATGACTTCAAAAAAAAAAAGAAAATGGAGGAGGCCATCAATGGTGGCCAACTTCAAAGAATGAATATAGAAGATACATTTGTACTGGTAGATTGACTCCTATAGAATCAAATTAAAGCAAATGGATGGACAAAAAAAGGGGACCATATGTTTTTTTTTTTTTTTTTCCAGACCCTTTAAATGTGGTCCCCTGCATTTTTCTGCTACAAGATACATTTTGAGCTGCTTGTAAAGATACTCATACAATTTTCATTAATGAATATTGGGCAGCTTTTATGTAATTAATATATGACTTTTCACTACAGGAGGCTAAATGCGCGCATCAGAGGCAAAAGCCCATGAGGCCGTGTGGCTGTTTGTACAACAGTGCTGTTCTATGGATGAATAATGCGTGGGAGATTTATGTTTGTGTATGTGCTTATATTTCAATCCGTGTTAGGCCTGTTTTCACAGGATGAATATGAATACCACACACCTACTCCTTTCCCACACGCACGCACACTCTCACCCAACATCAGAACATTTCTCTGTCCGCATGAATAGCGGCGGAGCACTGTAAATGAACATCCAAAATGCCAGCCAATTACTACCGGTGTCCCTTTACTCAATCTCTCCATATTAAGCCCTGCTTGTCAAACAGATTGTCTCCGGTGCTCCGAGCAGCCCGCGCTCTGAAAACAGTTTTCATTAAAGGAGGATTGCCGTGGGCCTTAGGCTGGCGGCTTAATGTAATTTCACAGCTCAGCGTCCTTGCAGCCACCTCGGGGTCCAACCTCGGCCACCCACACTTTTACTAGAGCCAGGGAGAGGTGCTGAAAGGGTGACGGGCCACCGCTGCCTTTTAGGAGCGAGTGGGGAGCCCCGCATATGAAATTCCAGAACAGGAAATGACTGCAATAATAACATAACAGCCAGTTAAGCTCTGGAAATAAACATAGGCGGAGATTGTCCTCATTTAGAGCACTGCAGTACTCAGGTAAGGGTAGCTTGTTGAGCAGTAGATACGTGCGCTAATCTGATGCCGCAAAGCCCAGAAGAAAAAGTGTACCTATGCAAATCAAGTTGTTGTTTTTTTTTTTCAAAGCTCGGTGTCTGACTCCCGGAACTTCAAGGGAAGAAGATGAGGGAGGTCACGTGGAGATGTTTGCAATCAAACAGAATCCAAATACACAAATCTAGAAATAGATGATTGTTTTTTTTTTCTGTAGATTGTTATTTTTCTATTTCAGACACGGCACGGTGGTGCAGTGGGTAAGCATTTCTGCCTCACAGCCAGACCCCTGATTCCGAAAGGGGGGCCTTTCTGCATTGAGTTAGCATATATTCCCGGTTGTGGGTTTCTTCCCACGGTTCAAAAACATACAGAAGGCTCGCTGGAACCCCCAAATTGCCCATGAATGAGGCAGTAAATGGCCGCATGTTTCTATCAGCGGCCCTGCAATTGACTTGCAACCGGTCCGGGGTGAACCCCGCATCTCACTCATTGACAGCTGGGATAGGCTCCAGCACACCCATGACCCTGAATAGAGGAAAATGACACAGATAATGAATTTATTTATTCATTTGTCCTCACCAAACTCACATTGTCATTCGATTATGCTGTAGGTTTTTAAGATAGTACATAGGAATTAGGGGAAAAATACATTAATAGTTGTAAAGATGATTACATTAAGAATCTTCTGAACATTAAATAAAAAATTGGATAGAATCAAAAAACTCTTGATCATTTTGAGCAATGATTTAAAATTAGAAATAAATTTGCGTGCAATTTCGCAAGAAATTCAGAAACAAAATCAGACACGAGTGGAGGGGCACCTTTTTATGACACTTTATTTTGAAAACACCTAAGGTATGATACATGAAATATGCAGCTTTGTGAGTTTTGTTCACACTAATCCTTTTTCCAATCTGCTTACATTTTTGTTGTTTGAAAAGGTTGTTATATTGCCCAGGAAATACTTTTATTTCAGAGAATCAAAAGTATCAGATACATGCTGAAAAGTACTCATTCTTCAGCTCTTTATTCCAAGCCAGGAACAGAAGTCCTTGTTAGAGCAGCAATATGGAGAACTCTCGTGCTTCAAAACTCTGTGTGACCTCCAGGCCAAACCAACGGAGACGGATGAGTGTTTCATTTTCATTTTTTACAACTTTGGAGAGTGCAGCTTCATGACTTGGAAGTGAGAAGAGGTCCAGCGCTAGGTGAAGGTTCGGCTGTTGTAAAGTTCACAAGTGCACATGCTCAGAGCCCCGGGTGCACACACAGGAAAGACTAAGAAGCATGTATTCCCAACATTTTTTCCGGAAATAATAATGAAAAAATGTTTTAGACATCTAAATATATATTATATTATATCATAGGGTGGAACAGTGGCGCAGTGGTTAGCGCTTCTGTGTTACGGCATGAAGGACCCTGATTAGATTCTGACAGGGGGCCTTTCTTTGTGGAGTTTTCATGTTCTGACCACGTCTGCTTAGGTTTCCTCCCGGTTCTCTGGTTTCCTATTATCGTCCATAACATGCAGAAGGTTTATTTGGAAAAATTGGGGAACATCGCCCTTGTGTGTAAATGAGTATGAATGGTTGGTTGTCCTTGTATGGGGCCTACAATCAACTGGCAGCCAATCCAGGGTGTACCCCAGCTCCCGCCCAATGACAGCTGGGACTCAAGCATCCCCCGCGACCCTAAGTGCAGGATAAGCGGCAGGCGATGAAGGGATGGATGGATATTATATTATCTTATTGTGTAGTATTATTATGATTACTTAAGTCATTTTTTATTCGCTCTTTCCATCTGCACAACACGTCTCCTGCGCTTCTCTGGACTGACAGCGTTTGCCGTTATTGTTTCTGGCCTCTCAGTATGGCCATTTCCTCTGACTTAAATCATGCTGTATTGTTTACAGCTTTATTGATCGTTTCTTTGACCAATTTGTCCGTCCTCTCTCTTCCAATGCAGACTGTGGTGGAATCCAACATCAAAGCTGACATTAAAGTTAAAACAGCCATCAAGCTGTAATGTTGTGTTCTCTCTTGTGTTCTCTCTCTTCTTTTCATGGACTGCTACACCTTTTTAGCTGGATGGTCATGTCAAGGTGTGTAATGCCAGGTGCAATGAACTAACCGGAGTTTATTTGTAAAATATTCAGGCAACAGGCAAGATGCAGATTTAACATCATTAATATACTACGGGAAATCCAACAAATGGAGCATCAAACACAGACAGAAACATAAAATAAGATAAGATAAGATAAGATAATACTTCATTGAGCCCCATAGGGGAAATTCGGAAATGTAACTTGAATATAAACTTATTACAAAGCAAACTAAGAAACATCACTGTATTCAATGAAATAAAGTAGACAAGGGGCAAAGTTGAAAATGGGCACTGGAACATATGGTTAAAGTTCCTAAAGTAAAACAGGAAGTCGCCTTAATAAAATAGAAGACTAAATCTGACATAGAACAGCTACTCTGAGAAATGAATCGCACGAGGGAAATGTATGAACAAGAGCAGAGAACTAACCAAAACACCACTTTCTACAACAGAGTCAAAGTCCAAACGCAGAGATTACTGCTGGAAATTACAAAACCTAAACAGAAAATCTGCAATACAAACAGGACTGTGACCGACTATCTCCACGTCCTCTTACCGATCAAGCAATTAGCAACTGTTTTTGGCGCACAGTCAGTGGCACTGCACCGATAATCTTTAAAATAACAAATAATCTGTAAAGACACCCCTTTCTCTTGTCCCACATTGATCACAGCCACACAAATAAATCTTAAGATAGTGTTTATTCAGAGCCAAAATATTGTCTCCATATTAGAAGGGAAATAACATAAATAGATTTTTTTTTTCTTCACTGTACATCAGTGTATAAAAGTTCAAATGTAAAATGTTTTCTTTTTTCCAAAAGTGAGGTATTGCTGTCACCTAATGAGAAATAAACAGTAGTTGTATCTCTTCTTTAAGGAAAAAAAGATTATCGGACATTAAACACACTGTCAGAGAACATTAATTACAGTTGGGTAATACGGTAATAAACATTTACCGTTGTTTCACAACAGAACTAGAAGTAATACTTAATTCTTGATTTGATGATGATCACATAATTAGTTTAGAAATTCATAAAAAAAATTTATATTTAAGGACATCCTCATTTAACAATAGGTTGCTGACCATTAATAAACGAAATAATACCTTTGTCGCTTAGGTTACACCATGACATTTATTAAGAGATGTTGTTAAAGGTCACAAAGATCTTTAATGCATGGTTAATTACAGACATGTCAACATTACTCCACACTCAAACATGAGGTGTTGCTTTAGCAATTCACTAGCAGTTAAAAATCTTTAACCATGTCTGTCAGAAAGAGCATTAATGAATATCTTCTTATGATTAAATAATGCTTAGAGAATAGATTATAACATGTTGAGGAACATTTTAGGGACCAATTACAACCTTGACAGAATGCAATTTGTTAGCTGGAGTCGGAGTAGATAAACATTGTTATGTTATTATCCGTTATCATGATCTCTTAACATCTCACACCTATTTTTTAATGAAAAAAATGTACATTAATGGACTATTAAACAAAGTACAAATGAATGCCCTTTTAATATGATATTTAATATCATTATACAGTGTAAACGCCCTCGAGTCAGAAGCCTCATCTACTATTTTACTTAAAATACAAAATTCCGGTAAGGGGTTTCTATCTTTGTCAGTGGTTTTCCAAAGTTTCCAGTCAACATCATGTTTTTTCGATAAAAGTAGTTCAATCCGCAACACTTGCCAAATATTCATTTTCTTGAATGTCTGTCGAGTGTATATATATATTTTGGAAAAGCTGAGCTTTTTTGTATTTGGTTATTGTAATTTTGTTCTATATGCACATGGACAGTTTAAAACGGGTGTTACTGATGATGAGAACTATGGCAATTCCAGGAAAATATGGAATGTTTATTTTATTTTCATCACAATGTGCCCATGCAATGGTGAATAAAAGATTACCATATATTCTCAGCCAGAATCTATCCATCCTTTTTTCAGAAACCACCAGAAAAAGCTATGCCTCTGCATGTGTACCCTGGGCCACGTTTCTAATAGCGCCATTCACTGTATCACTCTAATAATACTCCGTTTATTGAGATGGTAAATGATCTTGTGTTTACTATGGATTCAGATTTGACCTCTTCGCTGCTATTACTGGATCTGAGTGTTGCCTTTGACACCATCAATCAGTGTATATGCCTCAAGCCACTTGGAAAATAACTTTGGTGTTTCTGGCCTGGCTCTAGTTCTTCAGCTTTTCTGAAATAATACAGTGTCACCTCAAAATAAAAATACCACATCTCATATTTAATGTGAAATCTGGAGCACCTCAAGGCACTGTTCTCACCACTTTACATTTTCTTTCTTGATGGTCCAACCTTTGGCCAAGGCTTTGGCCTTTTTTTCTACTCAAACATCGATACAACACTGTGGCCACCACCGCTGCCGGCTCATTGGCAGACTGATCCGACGTGCTGCTGCACATTGGTCGACTTTACCCCAAATGGCGAGGCGTAACCGTGGTGTGATATTCACACTGGGGAGCGTGGCTGTAAAAGTAACTAATGTTATACGGGCTGGCCCTAAAAAGACGGTTTGCGCTGACATCAAATCTTGAATTCATGACTGAAATTCCATCTGTGTTCTATTTAATACTTAGAAAATGCATAAATGTAAGATCATGTAAGGTTCAAAGGTCATATGTTAATTCATTCATTATTGACACCACCTATCCTGAGCCCAGGGTCACAGGGGGATATATACACCTCCACCCTGAAGCAGTAGCTGGTGTTCCTCTATGTATTCCACTTAAATACCCATGGATCTCATTCCCTCTCTCCTTAAGATGTACAGATTGTTTGGTCTTCACCTGACCTACCTCATGATTTTGGTCCTGAGGAACCGCGTGTTTCCCTTCTTTGAGGCGAGCGTGCTCACCACTACACCACTGTGTGCCCCTCCGTTTATATATCTGGGTGTAAAATGCAAACAGCTGGGAGTACAATGGTAAGAAGTCATCAGCAGTGACTGACATCTCGATCACAAGCAATCTGATGGTTCTACTGGAACTTTCTGTGTTATCGTAAGTGCAGTTGATGGGGATATAAAGTAGGACCCCCGTGTATTTGAGATAAGCATGGAATGTTACATCTCCCCGCCCCTGCAATCTAGAGCTTTCAGAATGCCGGGATCGTCGTTGTCACAGAGTTAAAAAGAGGTCAGCGTGCTGCAGGGCCTCTTCCTATCAGCCCCGATAGGAAGACGCCGTCTGACAAGCCAGTTTTGCGGGAGGATGCAACCGCAATGCCACACAAACGGTGACCCTGTGAAAGTAAATTAGACCCAAGGCGTCTCCGCCATATGTTTTTCTTCCAAAGAGCTTACCTTGTTACATGGCCTTTTATTTTGTGGAAAACACTATTCTGGATTTAAGACCAACACAGCACAGGTGTAGCCCGTGTCTCTGCAGCGGGAACAAATATTAGCTAAAACAGCGGATGACACGGCAAGTGAATCAAAAAATGACAATCGACCTAACCTTCACATTAGGAGTCACGATGAAGAAACACTCATGCTTATTCAGTGTGTCCACTGAGGTGTGCAGCCTCTTCATTTAATATTTCCATAAGGTTGCATACGGGTGTATGCAAGGCAAGCCAGTAATAAGGAGGTAATGCATTCTATGCCAATGGCAAAAAGGTACGCTTGAAACATCCCTCACAGGAGCAGCAGTCTCCAACTTGACAGTGGACACATACATAATTAAGCCAACTAAAGAAATGAATATTTCATCTCAAAGCATTTTCATCTCCAAACATCAAAACACCTCAATGTCTCACATAATGAGCAAGGTAAATTACTTTTATTCACAGAGGGAATACACAACAAGAAATGCTCACTCAAAGTACCTGGCCTCAAAAAAATATCAGCGCAGAGAAGAAAAGGAGGAGGAAACATCACTCACATCACTAAAAAAAGGGTTTTAATTCTTTGAGACATGTGAGGAACTGTGGCCTGAAAAGCCTCAAACTTTTCACGTCATACTTTGACTAAATTATCATGTAATAACATCATACTTTAAGGCTCCTTGCTTTGCAGCCTGATCTGGCTGTAACTCTCAAAGACCTGTAATTCACGGGTCACTTGAGGATTGGAGGAATGCAGATATGTGAGCACACACACCATCATGAATAATAAATTGTTCCATAATATGTCATGATTTGATATTTACCAGTGTGGTTGCGACACTTTAATATTTGACTAATTCTGAGTCTGCCACCTCTCAAATGTTTTAGGCACCAAAGAATAAGTCATAAGTTGTATGACAAGTACTATAATTTGAAAATGGTAGAGTTCAATGCAAGCACATGATATTTTCTAGTTTAAAACATCCTAATATGTAGATATATAAGGGCCCCAAACTCACGGCATGTGTCAAGCCAAGCATAAAAGCTCCAATCGACATTGTATATTATATGAATATCTTTATGAATCTTTCATAATTCTAGATTACACTTGTCTCTTCTGAATATTGGGGGAGACCAAGAACAGTGGAGAGATGTTTTTAACTTTGCAGATTGAGCACTTCCTTCAATAATCCTGTTCAAACCGTATGAGCCCCCCAAACGCACTGAACACCATCTTTTCTTAAGAAAGACATCCAAAATAATCAAAATTAAAATAAATCTAAAAAGTAGATAGTTGTTAAGGTAATTTTAGAATAGAATAGAATAGTCTTATGTGTCATTGAAGAGCACAAGTTGTACAGTACAACATATTCTTATAAATATATGTAGATATGTAAGTAGTTAAATTCGCACCTGTAATTCATTTTGTTATAATGTTTACATCCATGGGCAGTAGAATAAATGTTATTTATTTATACTCATTGTTTTATTATTTCTTTTTGTTAAATTCCAGGATTTTTTTTTTACAATTCACGAATTATTTCGAGAGTTGTTAGGAGAAATAATGTGTCGATCCATAAAGCAAAACATATATCTACATGTCTGACATGAAAAATGTCTCCAAAGGTCCCCGGCTCAATTCCGACAGGGGGCCCTCCGTGTTGAGTCTCTTTGTTCTCCAAGTGTCTGCATTGGGTCCCCAGTGTCTTCCCACAGTCCAAAAAGCATGCAGTATGTGAAATGCAGACCCTTAATTACCCTGATGTGTGAATGAGAGGGTGAAAGGTCGTTTATCTCTATTTGGTCCTGCGATTGACTGGCGATGGGCACAGAGTGAACCCTGGCCATCAAATCCCTTGAGTCTATCCCCACAACTGGGATAGACTCAATGGGCCCTAACTGCAGGATAAGCGCTACAGATAATGAATGAATGAATAAATGCTCATTTCTTCTTGTAATATCCATAAAGCCATAAAATCATGATTTTCGATCTCCCCAACAATCTTCTCATGAAACATTTTTATCTTATGTGAAGTGTTGTGACATTTAACCTATAATATAATAAAAAAAATCAGTTGGTTTTTGGGTGTATTGCCTCTGTGAGCGGGCCCGACGGCAGCACTGAGACATATTCGCCCGTCAGGTCTGATTCAGACCAGCTCCTGATGCACCTTCAGAGATGGGAATTAACCTGCCACTGCTTGAAACGCTTTACTGATTGCTGGTCGATAGTGTCATTATCCTAAAGCAATTCTTAATTCTATTTGGTCCTCAGCTTAAGATCCCTGTATTGATCTCAAAGTAGAGATGCCACAACTACTTTTTCTATAGTTAAGACCTCAGTGGGCCTTCACGTCTTGTATCAGGCAGCGCAGTAACTCAGTGCACAGATACACACAAGCAACTTAAGACTTTAATATCATTTGAAACATCAATATATATTTATGTTTGAAGAATGATACTGGAGCATTTAATCACATGTGGTAGTAACCACAGAAAAATGCAGGTGGATTTTTAAGAAAAATAAAGAAATCTCTGCAGCCTCTGACTTACTGCACCTGCTGGTATGCGCATCTGTAGCCTCGAAGCAAGGATTAAGAATACATGAGGCCTAAAGTCCTAAGAGCCTGTTCTACAAACTGTCTGGTAAAATTGGAGCCTTGCTCCGCACAATTTTTTACAAATATTCAGATCGCTTTTAATTTTTTAAATTATTTAAGTCCCCCTCCCTGAGCTACCACCTCATCTTGGTGGAGGGGTTTGCGTGTCCCGATGATCCTTTGAGCTATGTTGTCGGGGGCTTCATGCCCCCAGAAGGGTCACCCAAGGCAAACAGGTCCCAGGTGAGGGGCCAGACAAAGCGTGGCTCCGAAGACTTCCATGATGTGAGACAACTTGGGACCTAGTTTTTCCCAGCCCGGACGTGGGTCACCGGGGCCCCCCACTGGACCCAGGCCCGGGGGTGGGGTTAGATGGCGAGCGCCTGGTGGCCGGGCCTGCACCCATGGGGCTCGGCCGGCCACAGCCCGAAGGGACAACATGGGGCCCGCTTCCCCTGGGCTCACCACCCACAGGAAGGGCCAAGGGATTTGGGTGCTGTGTGAGTTGGGCGGTGGCCGGGGGGGGGAACTTGGCTACAGAAGCTCGCTCTAGGGACATGGAATGTCACCTCTCTGGCGGGGAAAGAACCCGAGCTGGTGCGCGTGGTTGAGAGAATTCGACGAGATATAGTTGGACTCACCTCGACACACAGCATGGGGTCCGGAACCAGGCCTCTCGAGAGGGGCTGGACTCTTTGCTATTCTGGAGTTGCTCCCAGAGAGAGATGCTGAACAGGAGTGGGCATATTGATTGCCTCCCGACTCGGCGACTGCATGTTGGGGTTCAACCCGGTGGACAAGAGGACAAGAGGGTAGCCTCCCTCCGCCTTCGGGTAGGGGGACGGGTTCTGACTGTTGTTTGTGGCTATGCACCCAACAGCAGTTCAGCATACCCACCCTTCTTGGAGTCCTCAGAGGGGCTGCTAGAGAGCGCTCCCTCTGGGGACTCCCTCGTTCTACTGGGAGACTTCAACGCTCACGTGGGCAACGACAGTGCGACCTGGAAGGGCGTGATTGGGAGGAACGGCCCCCCTGATTTAAATCCGAGTGGTGTTTTGTTTTTGGACTTCTGTGCTCGTTACGGATTGTCCATAACAAACACCATGTTCAGGCACAAAGGTGTCCATATATGCACTTGGCACCAACGCACCTTAGGCTACAGTTCTTTGATCGACCTTGTGGTCGTATCGTCGGACTTACAGCCGAATGTCCTGTACACTCGGTTGAAGAGAGGGGCAGAGCTGTCAACTGATCACCACCTGGTGGTGAGCTGGCTCCGATGGTGGGGGAGGATGCCGGTCAGACCTGGTAGACCCAAGCGCAATGTGAGGGTCTGCTGGCAATGTCTGGCAGAGTCCCCTGTCAGAGAAAGCTTCAACACCCACCTCCGGCAGAGCTACAACCACGTCCCGAGGGAGGCGGGCCACATTGAGTCCGAATGGGCCATGTTCCACGCTTCCATTGTCAAGGCGGCAGCTCAGAGTTGCGGCCGTAAGGCAGTCGGTGCCTGTCGGGGATGCAACCCTCGAACCCGCTGGTGGACCCCAGCGGTGAGGGATGCTGTCAAGCTGAAGAATGAGTCCTATCGGGCCCTTTTTGCCTGCGGGACTCCGGAGGGAGCAGACAGGTACCGGCAGGCCAAGTGGCATGTGGCTACAGCGGTCGCCGAAGCAAAAACTCGGGCGTGGAGGAGTTCGGAGAGGCCATGGAGAACGACTTCCGGTGGGCCGGTGGGTAGGAGATTCTGGTCCACCATCCGGCATCTCGGGGGGGGGGAAGCAGTGCTCCGTCAACACTGTGTACAGTGGGAGCGGGGCGCTGCTGACCTCAACACGGGACATTGTAGATCGGTGGCAGGAATACTTCTCAGGCCTCCTCAATCCCGTCGAAACACCTTCCAATGAGGAAGCAGAGCCGGGAGACCCTGAGGGGGTCCTCCTATCTCCGGGGCGGAAGTTGCTGAAGTAGTCAAAAAGCTCTTCAGTAGCGGGGCCCTGGGGGTGGATGAGGTCCGCCCTGGGTTTCTAAAGGCTCTGGATGCTGTAGGGCTGTCCTGGTTGACACACCTCTGCAGCATTGCATGGACGCCGGGGACAGTGCCGCTGGACTGGCAGACTGGGGTGGTGATCCCCCTTTATAAAAAGATTCAGGAGGAGCAGTGTGGTTTTCGTCCTGGTCGTGGAACGATGGACCAGCTCTATACCCTCAGCAGGGTTCTTGAGGGGGCATGGGAGTTTGCCCTACCAGTCCACGTGTGTTTTGTGGACTTTGAGAAGGCATTCGACCGTGTCCCATGGGCAGTCCTGTGGAGGGTGCTCCAGGAGTATGGGGTACCGACCCCCGGTCCCTGTATTCCAGGAGTCAGAGCTTGGTCCGCATCGCCGATTGTAGGTCGGACCCGTTTCCGGTGGGAGTTGGACTCTGCCAGGGCTGCCCTTTGTCACCGATTCTGTTCATAATTTTTATGGACAGAATTTCTAGGCGTAGCCAAGGTGTTGAGGGGATCCGGTTTGGTGGCCACTGCATCAAGTCTCTGCTTTTTGCAGACGATGTGGTCCTGTTGGCTCCATCAGGCCATGACCTCCAGCTCTCGCTGGAGCGGTTCGCAGCCGAATGTGAAGCGGAGGATCAGCACCTCCAAATCCGAGACCATGGTGCTCAACCAGAAACGGGTGGAGTGCCCACTCCGGGTCGGGGAAGAGGTCCTGCCCTAAGTGGAGGAGTTCAAGTATCTTGGGGTCTTGTTCACGAGTGAGGGAAGGATGGAAAGGGAGATCGACAGGCGGATCAGTGCAGTGTCTGCAGTGATGCGGACTCTGTACTGGTCTGTCGTGGTGAAGAGGGAGCTGAGCCGGAAGGTGAAGCTCTCAATTTACCATTCGATCTACGTTCCTACCCTCACCTATGGTCCCGAACTATGAACTATGGGTAGTGACCGAAAGAACGAGATCACGAGTACAAGCGGACGAAATGACTTTTCTCCGCAGGGTGGCCGGACTCTCCCTTAGAGATAGGGTGAGAAGTTCGGCCATCCAGGAGGAACTCGGAGTAGAGCCGCTGCTCCTTCGCATAGAGAGGAGTCAGATGAGGTGGCTCGGGCATCTGGTCAGGATGCCTCCTGGACGCCTCCGGGGGCAGGTATTCCGGGCATGTCCATCTGGGAAGAGACCACGGGGAAGACCCAGGACACGCTGGAGAGACTATGTCTCTAGGCTGGCCTGGGAACGCCTAGGGGTCCCCCCAGAAGAGCTGGACCATGTAGCTGGGGAGAGGGAGGTCTGGGCCTCCCTGCTCCGGTTGCTGCCCCTGCGACCCGACCAAGGATAAAGCGGTTGAAGATGGATGGATGGAAGAATTATCTAAGTCAATCTCATTCTCATTCCTTCATAAATTTTAAAAAAACAACATATTTTGACTAAAATGATGAATCCTCATAACATACACAAATCTAGAACTGTCATAAAGTCAGCAGTGATTTAAAATAGCAAAAACAGAACCCACATTTTAGCGAAAATAAAAAGTAACTTAAATTTATGGAAGAAAATTATCTGAAAGTCTAAGAAAATATGAATACATGAATTTCACAAGAAATTCACTTTGGGTTACACTTTGCAGATTCAGATCCATTGACGTGGTGGCTCATCCTTTCTTGAATATATAGTTTTTACTTTATAGAAATCCCCTAGATATACTTTTGTAGTATGATCTAACTAAAATTGTGAGGAATGCTATTCATCAAAAGGCTTATAATTGGTACAAACAGGCTCAGGTTCAAAGACACTTCAGCACACACACAGACACACACACACACACACACACACACACACACACACACACACACACACACACACACACACACACACACACACACACACACACACACACACACACACACACACACACACTCTTTCTTGTTTTTGTATTATATACATA
>CAAKHD010003966.1:16880-29061 GCA_901007705.1 Fistularia tabacaria | reverse complement strand
AAAACCGCATTGGTTAAATTATGGTTTGAGATGCTGACTTCACCTCAGTAGAACAAGCTTAATTATTTTGCTCTTTTTTTTTAATTTTTTTTTTTTTTTTTTTTTTAGAAAACTGCTGTTTCGGTAAAATGTCAACCTGCTGGTGAAAAGCAGGTAAGACTGTACAAAATCAATAGCCCTTTTTTTTTTTTTGAACTTGGTTGCATTTCTCAAACATCTGTCAGCCGACTCACTCCGGCTTTACATTATCTTCTCAGGTACTGCCTTTCTATCAGCTTTTAAACATGCAAGTCTCTGTTTATATTTTCATAAAGCTACTTTTGTGTCCTCATTATACAATCAAACAAAATTGGTTGTCAAACCTTGATAAGAGATAAATTATTTGAATTGCTGTCCAAATGCATTATTAGCAATTCATTATTGTGAATACCAGCTCGAGTTTTTCAAATGTTTTTTGTAGTTCTTGTTCAGCTAAGTTCAGTCTGGTGGCTCCATTCTGAAAAAAGATTTTTTTTTTGTAATATCTCCACCGAACAGTTCTTGAGAAGATAGCGTTGTTTGGCACAGTTTCCACCAAACACAACTTGCCAGTGAGAAATAGGTTGTTGTGAACCCCAGAAATCCAGTTCTGGAATCACAAGTGTTGCATAGCGACTCAACTTGGCATGGCTTCTGAGTTTTTCCACCTCTGAGGTTCTGGTGTTTCTGAAATGATACCGAAATGTGAAGTTGGAACGCTCTAAATCCCCCAATTTGGCGACTGGAATCAATTGAATTGACTATTTGAAAGATTATATCCCATGCCCTTTTTAAATTTATTTTTGTTTTTTAGTTCACTTGACCTCTCTATTGAATATCAGCTGAAAACTATGTCATTCCTCCCACTCTTCGGTGCGAAGACTCAGCTACCAAAACTATGCCAGCATTTGCTGTTGAATGGAGTGCTGTGGGCGTGAATTGAGATGTAAAGTCACAAAATGATCGAAAAAGTTCTGCACTTGTTTCGATCAACCTTGTCCTCAAGGGTTTATTACCGCCATCACTAGAAGTTTAGATTTTTTTTCCATCGATGATTGCTTGAAAATGTACTGTAAGCCTCTAGCAGTGGACCGTCAAAATTAACATCTCTCTGTCTGGCCTGAAGTATCATCTAGAAACTGCAGTAGTGACAAAAATGACAGGTCTTATGCAATGGGGCGGACTCTTGATGTGCTACAAAGTGCTAATAACGTTGAAGTAACTCAAGCATCATGTCTATTCATATACAGAATGCTTTGTCACTGTTTTAGACATACTCATCTTTTTAATTTTCGCTAATATGAGGGGCTGTATTTTATTATTTTAATGGGGTTACAGTCTTATTTATCATAATTAAAAGTAGAGAATTTTTTTCTTTCTTTCCAGTTAATCAGACCTGGTATATTCTGCCTTATTTTATGGGGTTATCAAAGATGTTGTCAGTTGAGAAACCGGTGACCAGTGCTTCTGGCCGCTGGCCAGCTTACGCGACAAGGGAGATAAGTTCATGTGCTTGTTAGACTGGCCTTATAGTTTTGTTTCAGAGCAGCTTCCTGCTCACGTGGAAAATTATTTAGTTGATGCATATTTGCAAAGCATTCCTGCAGACTCAGAGCAGCTCTCTGCCATGCAGATGTGTCAGTCTGACTGTGACAGCTTCCTTTATCGTGCATTTCGCTGGGGCAAAGGTCTCCACCTATCAAGGCACGCTCGCACATATTGAACTCAAGAATTATTGATCTCTCGAAAATTAGTAAGGGGCTGGCAAAACCTGCCATCTTGTGTGAACCAAACACACACCATGCCACGAACTTGAACGTTTGCTTTGGCTTGCAGGCAGTTCCACTGTGGTTTCACATGTGGCTAAATGAGGAGGGTGGAAGCAGGCAGAGGAAACTTAGATGCTTGTCTAACGTTTCCGCTAAATCATAACCAAGATCATGTTACCAAAACACACACACACACACAGCAAATTTTCATCTTAGGCGCCACTCAAAACCAGACTTTGAAGTAACAGTTTAAGTACTAGTTAGTAATAAAGTGTTCCAAAAATCCTGTTGACATTTTTAAAAGCGGGGGTTTGATAATATTCAGTCGTTGTGCTGGGATAGGCTGACTGTTTTTCTTTTTCTTTTTTTTTTTTTTTTTTCTGCATTTCATTTAGCTTTACATTTTGTCCTTGGATCATAGCATCTCCATGAAGGGAGCGCTTCGTAGGCACGACAAAATCAATAAAAAAAAGGTGGACTTTCTCCTAAAAAATTTGAATCGTCCAGGCATTAATTCACAAACTAAATCCTCTTGTGCCAGTCTTGGAACAAATGCTCTGTTACAAAATTAGCAAATCCATCACTCTAATTGATTAAAACTGTCATAGTTGGCTACTTAGAAATTTTCTTTTTTTTTTCCACTTCTTGTACCTGAAGCAGAGTGCTGATATGTGTTCTATTGGTTAAGTGCTGCCCAAAGATGTCATGAGTGGAGAGTTGAGGAACACGGAAAGTGCATCTCTCGTCTAAATAATGTATGGCGACCACATTGTGGATGGAAAAGGGAGGATGTGGTGCAGTAATAGTCTGGCGAACATTTATTTCTCTGCTAAATTGTTGGTCTTGCAAGCCTCCCGTTTCCAAGGAAAGTGAATGAAAATGACATCTGAGGCTTAATGAGGGACTTTTACAGGATTTGTAGGCTGTAGGGAGTCGAGGCAAATGATTATATTAGGCTGCTCTTTTGAGCATTAGCGCAGCTCTCGCCCGCAGCCCACTTCTTGCAAACCATTTTGTTCACCACGTGCTTTGTTATAGTTTGTTATTGTGTTGTTACATGGAAAGAGGCTAAATGAGTGTACTTCATCATTGGCCCATGCATGTTCTATGTCGGCTAGGCCTGTTTGGATTTGCAGTAGAGCCTATGGTTGTGTCGTATTGTGCTTGTCATGAAATACGAGGTAATTCAGAGAATTTTTTGTATATGACATCAGTAGAAGCTGCCCCTCGAACAGGCAGGATAAATGTTTTGACGAAGGGAAGCCGCTGCCCCCTTCTTTCTCCCTCAAGGCCCTAAAGCCCAAATGGTTCCAGGGCACTAGTTCAGCATCCAGCAGCTGATAAGGCTTTCAAAGATCCGATTGTGTGTGGCTGCGTCAGTGGGGCTGGATGTTCTTGTAAAAGACCGTTTGTACTCGGATGATAAAGTTTGTCATTGTGTGGAAGCATCAGTTCCCCACCAAAAGTTAGCGAAGCCCAAGACAGCCAACCTCTGACTGCAGTAAGCAACAGCGCCACGCTCAAGTTCTGTTCATTTGTGCCTCGTCTTTTAGTGGAAAAATGTCAAAAATTAAACCAGATTCAGCTTGAGAGAAGGTGTTATCTTGTTGAGTGGAGTACTGGTGTAATTATAAAGCAGACAAAGCTTGTTTAGGGGTGTTTGTTTGTGTGTGTGTGCGCGCGCGCGTCTGTCTTCATATATATACCGTTACCCTGAAACATCCGCGCACAACCGAGACGGGCTGCCTGCGCGCATGGAATTGTTGGTATAAGTCAGATATTGAATTGTCTTTAACCAACCAGTTCCCCGCCGGTGCAAAGGCTGCTTTATCACCGATCGAGCCCATATGTGACAGCAGCTGTTTCTCAAGTGCATTTCATGCAAGAGTGTGCGTGTTGATGAGTTTATTATGTGACCAGGGTGAAATACAACAGACGCCCAAAGAAGAAGCCAAAAATATCTTAACTGAAGCAACCGCCGTGATTGTGGAAATTCGCGGGATCAGTCGCTGTAAATAAAACGCTGAACTCTGCATGCTTGTGTTTCAGCCCAGGCCTGATTCTCCAATCACTGACCAGGGTAGTGTGTGATAGAGCTTTTTGTGACTCAGTCTGAGTTTATAATCAATTCAATGGTTAAAGAGTTTGTTTTGTCCCTCCCCCCCAGCAGCCATAACCAGGTTAAAGTAAATTCTCATCAACGGTGGAGTAATCCAGTGTCAGGACTATTTTTTTCCTTAGCAAAATTATGGACAAGGTGTTTATGCTGGTTCGACCCTTGTCCATGGGGTTTTGTTTTTCCGTCAGATTTCCGAGCGAGAGGTCCCGGTGGCAAAACAGCTCACAAATAAAAGCGATGGGAGGTTAATCACACACTTAAAGGATATACAAAGGGCTGTATGGGCACAGCAGTGATGGAGAAGTAATAAAAATGACCGGTTTATCACAGCTTTTCTTGCATCAGTTCCTTACAACTTTCTGGCTAAATAGTGAAAGCTTCTCTTGTTAGTTGTCTTTAACTCCTTTTTTATCGCTGTTTTCATTCAAACCATATATAAAAACAGTGATGCATATGGATGTGAAGTCATTCATGGTAGGCCGTTTTTTCTTTTTTCCCCTACACACAGAGAATATGTTTATTTAGGTCTACCTGCGTGTATTTCTCAATTCGCTCAAGACTTCGGGAAATCCGTAAGTCAGCTTGTACCTACGCGTGTTTATTCTGTCTCAGACAGTTCCCGTGAATATAAAAACCCAAGCCTACGCCTTGTTGTTCCACCAAAGCCCCTCCCACCCCAGCGGTGGGTGCGGCACGTGCATAAAAGGCAGTAGAACGGTTTTCATTTTCATCCCCCTGTCATTTGGCTGCTTCCCAAATATACTGTCCCCTCCTTTCACCTCCCCCCACTCCCCTGCAAATCTCTTATTGTCCCACCCACTGTCTTCACAGCTTCTCATCTGGCTGTGTATCTGTCTTGCAAACACATTTGTGCGTCTCCCTCCCTCCCTCCATCCCACAGCTATGATTTAGGCGTCAGGGCTGCTCCCACTCCCTCCCAGCCCTAGATCACGTTACCCTGCCATTACTCAGTCTCCCCCTCCCCTCCCCCCCCTTTGCAAATGGGTGCTCCATGTCAGGCGCAGCGGAGCCTGCCTACCCGCCTCTCTGGACCTGCGGACTACTTCGACCACAGACGCCCCTGGTCAGTGGAGCTGCTCCAGCACTGGCACGGACTCCCTGGAAAATTCTGCGGCGGCAGGCAACCAGATTATCTTGAGTTCTGGACCTGCATTTTCAATTTCTAGTGGGAGAGCAGAGCATTTGTGTCTGTTCAAAGAACAAGGAGATTACGCTTAAAATCTGCCCTAGATCAGTTGCGCTGTTGTTTTGCAGCTCCTACAAGCAGAGAGATTTGTGTCCCTCGCAATTCTAGGGTTATGTAATAACGTTTCCCTCGAGTAGTGCAATCCCGCACCACCCTACTCTCATATAAGTGAGTGATGTAGGCAGTGCTATGAGGGGCTTTATTAACCCATTGAAGCCCCCACTCCACCCTGAAAAGACGAAGCAGGGATTCATCCACTTTTTTTTCGCCCCAAGGTTTTTTTTTTAGTATTAGTCGAAGTTTCCCCAGGGACGCGCCAGCCGTTGCCCGTTGAGCCTCGGTGAAAAAATATCTGTTATCCGAGGGAAAAGAAGAAACAGTGTCTTCCTTTTCTTTTTCTCTTGAAGATGCAGTTGTTTCTGAGAAGATGAAACAGTGGTGTAAGATTTACTGGACTCAAATTACATAGTTAAGGATCACATAGAGCTGCACTCAAGCAAGTCAAGCAAGATGCGTAATTTTTCTTTTTTTGGTTTAAAGTATCTCTGAACTTTAACTGAATTGACATAATCATTGCTGATATTTGGAATTGCGGATATTATTTTATCAATCCCTGCAGCTATGCAATTGACTTTGCAGGTTTCGGGCACACGGTTCCAGGTTCCGATCAAAGGGGAGGTCTTCCTCCTCCTGCCACCTTTGCCAAACGCCTGTTCCAGTCAAATCCTGACAACGCTGATGTCTCGACAGGCTTAACTTCATCGACCCCGATGAACACCCGCTGAGTCAAGCTGCCACATCCACTCAGGAGCCAAGGATCGCTGCAGGTTTCAATCTAGAAGCGGAGGCAGATCCGCGTCGCTCTGTCTGAGACAGCACCACTCTTTTCGCGCACCTGTGGAACCACAACTCTCCTCCTTGCTACCGTCCCCTTTCAGTCCTCTCCGCTGTCATTTACACAAACTTGACATATGGCTTTCCCGTGTCATGCGGCACAGCTTAGAATATCGCTCTGCAGCAAGGCCCGCTCAGGCTAGGTTAATCCTGTCTAATTGAAAGGGAGGCAGCGCTGTGGGCCAGTGGCTTGTATGTCGCTCATCTCTCCGCTTGTTTTACTATAATGAGACATCTGTGGCTACAGAACAGAGACGTTTATAGAGGCAGAAAGGGCTCCGGAGCCTTGGGGGCCTTGCAGGGCTGTCAGAGACAAAACAACCGAGCTGACTGCTTGTTTACTCATGTTTGTGTGTACATGTGTGTGTGCGCGCGCGTGCGTCTGCGCCTTCAGGAATTGAATTTCGCCTCAGTGGTGCCTTCACACACTCCGTCGCCATCCCTAGTTACATCTGATTTTATTTTGTCATAAGGAACAATATGCGTGGGATTTCCAGGAAGTTATAAGCCTACTTAGGTCCTTAGGTCGCCAAATACTATATATATATATATATATATATATATATATATATATAATTTTATTGATTTATTTTTCTTTTGCTTGTAGCAGAGTTGCTCAAGTAAGGTCCACTACTACTGCATCTGGGGTTCTCAAATTGGTCAACTCCCTTGCTTTAAAATAAAGTCCCAGAGACCTCATAATCAATTTATCATAAATTTAACATAAGAAATTAAATTCAAAATTACATTGAATTTCTCTTCATTTCTTCCTCTGCCTGTGTGTACCACATGGCATCCCAGGGGGTGTCCATGACTAGAAAACCCCTGTCCTAGATCCCTCTAAATACCCCCGAATTGTCTTTTTTCTCAGAACACAAAGGCTGTGCCTGCGATAATAGTGTTTCAGAATTTAGAATTGTCTCTAAGGTCATAGACACTGTCAAAGGTCTCAATTACGGCGTGTGAGTTGAATCGCATCCCTCCTCTTGTTCGATGTGCGTTCAAATTTTTAACAATAGTTTAGCTGGCCAGCATTTGAGCACATTCCGTATGTGCGAAACCGTGGTATGCGGTGCACGGGTTCATCCGTCAGCTGCCCACAGCTGGTTTTAGTATGACTTTGTCCCTTAGTTTCTCTGATTGATTTTAACAAACGAATGTTGTGCATTTGATCTACAAGTAGTATCCTCAAACCTATGCAAGTCAGATCTGTATTTGGTATCTTGATAGAACTTTGGAACCATTCGTCAAAGAGTAGGAAAGAATTGGGCAGTGCTGTTGTTTTAATCAGTGCCTCAGATGAAATAATATTCAGATGACTCACAAAGTTTTGTACCAAGGACCAAGCAGTTATTAAGATTGGAAAAAGTCAGCATTAAGATGTACAATTTCCATTTATTTCTTACTTGAAACATTTAATGTCCAAAATGAATCCCAGCGTTGTAAAAAAAGATACAGGAAACAATGTGTACCAAAATTTTTTATTCAACATTGCAAATATTATTTCAGAAGTTAGAACAACAGCAAAACTTATAAAGCTTCATTCAAGTTGGAAAATGTTTATGCTGAATTATTTTGTGTTTTCAGTTGCTCTAGATTACTAGTTGTTGACAACTTCCGAAAAACATTATCCGCAAGTAATGTATCGCTATATTTCTTAACACCTCACATATTCGATGTGAAGTCTTCCCGTTTTTTGTCTGACTCGGAGGAAGAGATGTAGATGTAGTACCCATAGATGTAGTTTACTGTCCATGTTGACGTGAGCAAACACTCGTTTTAAGCTGAGGTATATCTTGGTGATTTATTTAAAAAAACTTTTTTTTTTGGGGCTCGTCGGGGAAAATATACACTTACATTCTGAGTGGTATGAAAACCGACTAACCTTGGCAGAGTTACTCAAGAGGCTTAAGGTTAATGCTAAACTGCTGTAATCCATTATTTGGTTGGTTTCAGAGCAGAGATAGCAGCGGTTCAGCATGTACCTGTCAGTACTAAATGATTGCTCATTTCCTGCCAGAGAAGGAGGGGGGAGGGTGAATGTGGTGGGAGTGTGGGGGGTGGGGTGGGGGAGGTGGAGTAATGGCAAGCAGCTGCCTCAGCTGGACCTTACCTTTTCCTCGTTGTCGGGCCTGCTATTCTCACAAGGCGGCCTGCGTGCCAGTACGTCTACTTAACTCAAGTATTGTTCTGCCTGGCGATGATACTGACAGCTGTACGCGGCCGTAATCCGGAAGGAGGGATAAGACGAGGGTCCTCCACTTCCTTTGACGAGCCGCGATGTCCCGAGAAGCGGGCAGCCCAGCAGTTTTAAGGAGAACTGCGATTGTCAGAGCCACAACACCTTCTCTCCTTAGAATGGTTCATTTTGTTCCTCCCAAAGCAGCCTTCCTTTTCGATTTGCTAAAAAGCTCCATTGATCCACTAAAGTTGAGAAGGCCGGAGTGAGAGGGAGCCATATTTATCACACAATGAGAGGCGGGCACAGGATGTTACACCGCATGTCTCTCTGTCATTGGAAAACGATAAACAAAAATCTACGGAATGCACACGGGTGATATAATTCTATGTGGGGAGGGGGATCTGCTCTGGCTGTGGAAACATGGAGCCTACGCTCTCCCCTGCTTTGCTGACATTGGAGGGGAGGGGGCGTGTGTCCACCGTCACTCAGGGCGGACTCACAAACTTCAGCGTCACGAGTGCGAGACTGACCCTTTTTTTTGTAAAGAGGAAGAAGGGTGGGAGATATTCTGGGGGTGCCCCCTTCTGCAATGCGGAGGGAGTTATCCTGTGGCGATGCTCTCCCTGTGAATCCTGGCTAATTAACCAAAGTAATTTAGATTGAAATCCACGCTCAGAGAAGAACTCTTAAATTGTCTGTACATTCAAAAAGGCCATCAAAAGGAAATCCCTTTCATTCATGAAAGGGGGGTAAATTAAAGCATTCAGACTCTTCCCTCTCGATCATCCCCACTTTGTGTCACACAAGAGAATTCTGTTGAAAAGAGTGGGCCAATGTTACGGTGCGTTATGGCCGGTGCTGCAACATCGCAAGCGGTGTTCATAATGCATTTGCTATACATATTCCAGCTTGAGCGCATTTATTTCAATAAATAATGTCAGCTCAAGGACATGCTTCGATCTCTGCCGCCGTAACGAATATAAGCCTCACCATATTGTTATCTCCTTCCTCTCGCGGCAAATGATAGATTAACAAACATTTCATACGCCGGGGGTTGCCGAGCACATTTTATCATCAGAGCGCTGCCAAAATACCCTCCTTTTTTATGATGGATGGACACTTTCCGCTTTCATTCTGCTGTTACACGCCACAAGGATATCTGTGGTCACTTCTGCGCTGTTCTGGCTCACAGGGAATTTCGGGATTTATGGCTCGGATCATGTCCGCCGGCATTTTTTTACCGTAGTGGTTATAATATCTTTTTTTTCTTTTTAAATGCTTTCACTGCCTCCCAAAGTGTTGCCTCGAGCAAAATGTTAATGCTCTGCCACCAGCAGGACTATCATCACTTCAACTGGCTAAAGACACACTCCTCCACGTATGTAACACCAAGAACGTCATTGATGCTCCACCATTTTATGAGCATAATATACCATACTCATATCCTCAGAATCCCTACTTGTCCTTTCCCTGACCATTAACACCAAAATATTTTTTCGATTTTTCACTTTCAAAGTTAAAGTTCCTGAAACAGGTAAAATAAAAAATATCCTCACATTTTATGTATTCATCTTTATTTTGGGGGCTTTTTTTTTCTTTTTTCTTTTGGTAAGTCTCCCATATCTATGACTCAAAAATACTGAGGCATTAGAATGTGTATTGGATGTCTTACGGTGAAACTCGCAGGTGATAAGTGTTTTCAGCTCAGAGTACAAAGCAAAACTCTGCTTCCTGTGCTGTCTTGTGCAATTTGTGCTGAGCTCCGGATAGTGGCCCGAAACATTTCCATTTATGTGTTTCACCTCTCTCTGTGTTCTCTTGACTGATGGGGAAATTTAAGCTGCCTATGTTGAGTCAGAAGCCTGTTTTTTGTTGTTTTTTTTTTACTGTACATGCTTTTAAACCTGTTTACCCACACACTGCATTTATGAGCTTTAGGTTGAAAAAAAAGTGAAAAGGGAAACAATAAGAAAAAATGTGAAATGATACCAAAAAAAAAAAAAAAAAAAAATGTTTAGCTACAATTGTCAGCCGGCTCACTTTCAGGTTACAATGGAATTCATCACATTCACCAAAAATCACTTCCTCTCCTCTTTCCTCCCAGGCAGGAAGGGGTTACTCTCCGTATTTCCTGTCCAATTCCCAGAGCTCTGGCTGTGTTCTGATTGCTTTCTTGATGTTAAACATTCCCAGGCTCCTATAACCTTCTAAGTTTGCCTCCGCTGTCCAACAGTTATCCCAGGTGAACGAGTGGGCGAACCTCCTGTTTTTAAGGATAAAATCTCGACAACCCCCCCCCCCCATCCCCGCCCCCCTTCTTTTTTTTTCTCACAGGCGGCAGGAGATACGGGGGACTGGAGGGGCAAGGGAGCTGTGAGACTGGAAACCATTCTTTCTTTGCATTCCGTTCAGTTGGTGTAAGGCTGTGGGAAAAGCGTGTTTTTCCCAACCGTGTTTTGAGCCTGTTTTCTGAAAGGAGCCGGACGTATAGAACCTGGGGTTCAATTGTGAGAAAGCCGGCACGTATAGAACATGCGCTGCAAGGTAGAATGAGTAAATACGATTCTGAGTCAGCGTTCACAGCCATAAAGGGTTACGCGAGCTTGCTTTGATTTTTTTTTTTCAATTTTTTTTCCCTCCACGGTCGGTTCCCACTCAGTTCTTTCCCTCCAGAGACACCTGATCGACAGCCGAGTTATGTTATCTTGTCTGAGTCAGCGGGGGCCTCGACATCAGTCATAAAGCAAAGCCAGATTGAGCTAACACGCACACTCAGAGACCGCACTATGGATATGACCTGGGAACAAAGCTGGGCTGGGCTGGACTATATTTAGTCCGGTGATGCTCGGCCTAATTGCCCTCCCAGGCCTAATCATTTCCATGCTCTGCAGCTCACAAAAGACTGAAGGGGGAGGCCAAACACCCACTAACCTCATGTTAAAGAGATGTCAGCATGAATGGGCCTGTCGGTGCTCTCCATAGACAAGACAAATTACCGCAATGCCATCTCCTCCTCGCATCCCATTAAGTGGCATGAACAAATTGTATGCCGGGTTGCTATCTTTTTATTACGTATTAGGATACTTTACTGCTACTTGGTCAGAAATGTGGAGAGGTAGCATCTTTCACCAGCAACGTAGCTGATGTCACCCTCGGTGAAGATAGATTAATCCCTCTACTTAAGTGTCTAACAGCCAGTTTAGGTTCTCTATGTGAGCCCAAAGAAGAATTCCCCACCTTTTCTGTCCTACTTGTCTTAACTCACTGCCATAGGTTGTGTGTGTGTGTGTCCCTGTAGGTGTAGAGTTGCACAGTTTCCTGTGTGGTTCCTGTCCCAAGATTTGCCCTGGTTAAACAGCGGGCACATGATGGGCTGGGTCAGGGGGCGAGGGCTCCGGGGGCGAGGGGATGGTGGAAGCAGCAAATTGGGCTCTATGAGAAGCTGCCGGTCTGCCCGATAAGCAGCTCCAAGCTTCCTTCCTCATATAGTTCCCAGAGGCCGGCTGGAAAACCTAGTTTTCATGGCATTTCTCCTAATCCTTTCATCAATCTTAGGGGAAATAAAAACAGCTAAATGGACTAAAAATTTTGAACAGAGAAAATGAAATATTTTGTTACTTGAGCTTGTAGAGGTCAGCACTGGATGTCACAAGCGATATAGAATCGAAGATCTTCTGATTCCCGAATTAGAATACATCGGAACCAGTACAAAGAGCAGTATTAGACATGGTACTGTGACAGTACAATGATACCACATATCGGCAATAAGTGAACATCCTGTCTGCAGTCGGCCTGTGCAACCTTATTGACATAGAACTATTTGTTTTCACAATAGTTGTCCCTGGGCCTCCACCAGAAGAAGACACACACACACACACACACACACACACACACACACACACACACACACACACACACACACACACACACAGAATATGACTCTGTGTTTATCCAAGGAGATGTTTTGGTGCACAACAAATAGAAAATAAAAA
>CAAKHD010003966.1:4954-16860 GCA_901007705.1 Fistularia tabacaria | reverse complement strand
CACTATAGTTGTCCCTGCGCCCCCCCAACAAGAACACACACACACACACACACACACACACACACACACACACACACACACACACACACACACACACACACACACACACAGGATGACTCCTTGTGTTTCCAAGGTGATGTTTTGGTGCACATCAATTAGAAAACATAACTGGGAGTGATTATGTAGTAAAAATACACGCTTGTCACGGGACAATAAAGAGAGAAATTCTAAGCATTGCACAGCTAATATAACATTTCTTTGCTAGAAATTACAATGTAGGTAAGAGATTAAACTGTCAAGTGAGCGATTTGTAGCATTATGACAAACTTTTCGCTTGTAGCTACTATTTTTTGTCGTAAGGATAATGTCGAGCGTATGGTTTTTAGCACTGCTTGTCTTTCTGTTTTCTATTTGAGGTGCAAGTCAGCAGTCTGCAATGGAATTCATCTCCAAAATGAATTTTAAACCGCAAAAAACACGACACGAAACACTTGGGATTGCCAGAGGGTTTTAAATAAATGTAACTAAATGACAATCGTACTGAAAATCACAGACAAAAGGAGAACTTTTTAGCCTTCATGTTTCTAGTACGCTTTACATGTAGTACACATGTTACTGCTCAACAGCAGGACATGTTCAAACACTCGTTTTGACATGTTCTCCGAACCATGCATCTTACCCGGGCTCTGATGGGATTTGATGCCTTATCTTGAAAGACGAAAACTTTGACTTGCTTGCCCGGAAAATATTTCATCTCACGAAGGTCATAGGTTGTCCTGTTAAAAGTAAAAAAAAAAGTTTATATTATTATTTATTCTTCTTCTACTTTTCTTTACTATTTCAACAAGCCAACTCTGGTTACCCCTGCTTTGTTTTTTTTGTTTGCTTGTTTGTTTCCCCTCTATGTATGAGAGGAAGCCTCTTCTTTCCTCACTGCACCATGTTCTGCTACTGAAAATTAGGACTCATGATGTGTGTGTCCTCTGAGCAATCAATCGGCCATGCCCTCAAACCACACACACACACACACACACACACACCAAAGGTCATCTCTGGCAACGGAGCGCAGTCAAATATCTTTGAATTTTTGCTCTTCCCGTCGGTGTTTTTTAATTTGTATTTTTTTATGCCAGTAAAATAAATGGCTCTATCTGTAGAGTCAGCTGGATGAAATATCAAATTCTTGAAGTTGAATAGTTGTGTGATTCCAGGGCATTTGTCATGAGGAGCAGGGAGCTGCCAGTGGGGGTGGACCTCAGAGATAAGAGGGCGTTTCCGCCCCCAGGCCACCGTGATGGCATTAGCAGAGTTCTGCTTATTTATTAGGCTGTGAGTTATTCTCACCGAACAGCAGCCATCTATCAAACCAGTGTCCGCTTAACTGTGCCGTGCAACCATCACAGATCTTGGTAATACGCAGGATTGTTTTATAATCAAATATTTGAAAAATGGCCTGTCAAACGGATGAATATATGATTTAGAAATCTCTTGGTTATCCTGCTAAAATGCAAGCAGTACTCCCAAATTTTGCCAGGGTGTGAAAATAAAAGTGCGTGATCATTGTAATCATCCTTTTTTTAACCTGTCTCTTAGTGGCTTTGGTATGGAATGACGTACTTAACAGAAAAAAAACACACCATCTTCTATATTGTAAAAACCTGAGGTTTTATTTACAACATCCTCCTTTCAAAAACTTTTGAATATAACTCAGCTCTGTAAATTCCTATCATGACAGTTGTCACAGACGAAGTTCATGAAATTACAAAACGCAACTATGTTCCACAAGCAGTTTGAGATCACATATTTTAGTCTGTTTGCATCCCGACTGCCACGTGTTGATTTTCTGCTTTCGCAGCTGTTCAACCCCAATTCTCACAAATCCATGGCAACAGAAGGATTTAAGTAATATTACACTACGACACTGGAACGTCTGCGAGGGTTTAACGTCAGTTGAGTTTCTTTTTTCTTCTTCTCACCTGCCTCACAACTGTGCTCTGCCAGGATACAGTGAAATAATAGTTTTCTATTTAAAGTGCTGAAGAAAATCAGGGTCCTTCCTTTTAAAAGATATGTCACAAACACTACCGTCAGCTTTATTGCCCATTTAGCCTTTGGGTTCTTTTTTTAAGAATGGAGCATGACAAATTGTCATCTATGGGATTTACTCTGGCATTGAAATAGTTTGTTTTATTCTTGTGTTTTGCGGGCAGAGTGCAGCAATGTTGGTGCGATAAATATATTATCCAATGAAGCTGACAGTGGATCTATTCAGACACTTGACCACTAGTGCCAAGTACGTCCGAAATACAGGTGAACTAAATGGAAAAAAACACTTGAGATGCTGGACACAAATCTTGTCCCTCAGCCACAACAACATTGGTCTCCAGTGCCGATCTTAAACTGTGGCGTCTCCTTAGCAACACTGCCTCTTCGCATTTTTTTGGAAGGAAGAATTGATTTGACCTGCACCCTCCGATTTCAACATGCTTAGACAGTAAGCCCAAAAATTTGAAGCACATGAATGACTGGAATATGATGATGTGACATATAGTAGCATTGTGTGGAAAGGTCCCGCTTGTCCTTTTGAGATCCCGCCCCCTCCTTGTAAGACGGGCCTGACCAAAATTCATCTATCAAACCAGGATGCTACATTGTGATTTCTTTAGCAGTACAACGCTTGTCTTTCCATGGTCAAAATACCTCTGAAGAAAACCAACTTTGTGAGAAGAGCTGAGCAGAGCCTTGCACTCAGAACACCTGCTACTGATGTGGGGCCTCGACACGAAAGTGCAGAGAGAACCGGCCTTCAGTGTGTTCCCGCAAAAGTCACAATACTGAAGGTTTGAGAAATCGTACAGAAAGTGCAAGTCAATTTTCCTTTTTGTATTTTCAAGAATATCTTGTCATGCTGAGATTTATACCAACAAGGTTGTATTTATGATCTTAGCTCAAAGTTCCAATTGCACTGACACAATTATATTAATGTATGTTGCATACATAAAAGTGTTTTGTTTAATTTTATTTTACATCATTTTGCCGCAACACAGCTACCCAAACTATTCAAACATCGATAATATAGTAGGAGTGGTGAAGTGGTTCACCCCTGTTTTGAAAGTTTTATATAAAACAAAACATTAATTGCATACGCTTATTTTTCCCATGTATTCATAATGTGTTACATCAGAGAAGGGAATTAGTGATTGGACTCTCCCCTTTGAGTAATATGTGAACCAAATATCTTGGTAGTATTACAAAAAGGGGGAACCCTTCCATACACACTCACAAACCAAAGCCTCTGTGTTAGTGTGTGTGTGTGTGTGTGTGCACGTGAGTGTGTGTCTGCAGGTCCACGTTGGCGACTGGCAGGCTGCAGGGTCTCTGGGCTGTTCTGATAGCGCTCGCTCCTTTGAGGCCCCAACAACATGCTGCGAATAAAAACCACGCCAGCCCCGTCCGGAGTCTCATCTCAGGCCAGCTCAAAAAAAAAAAAAAATTAAAAAACGATCCAGAGTCTGGTCTGCCAGGGCCTGGCCGGGACAAAGACACACCAGCTGTAGATTAGTCGAGTACATCATCAGACGTATAACAAGGGTTTGATAGTTGATAGTGCCGGCCCTCTCCAGTGCTCTGTGCTCGCTGGCATATAATGCCTGGATGCGCCCCCTCAGAGAACAAGCCCAACTTCTCGTCTCCCTCGACTCTCTTGATCTTCCTCAGCTGGCTGCTTTCCCCCTACAGTTCCTTTCAGTTCTTTCTGTGTGCCCCCCTCCCCCCAACACTATCTTTCTTCTTTGCCTCTCTCCTCCCAGTTCCTCGTCAGATCCATAGGGCCAGATTTTTATCGCTTTTCTGTGAGTCCTGCGAGGGGAACCTTGAGGGTCTCAGTGGGATCAATTTAAAAGGGAAGCACTTGTCTCTCCTCCTCTCCTTGGCCCTCTCGGCTGATTGGGTCCGCTCACCAGAAACTCGCAGGCTTTTGATCCCCCTCCAACCCCCCATGCCCCTGCTCAAAGTTTTTGTCGGAACGTGGCTTGAAAAAAAAAAAAAGTTCCTCTTTCTGAGAAACGTCCCCCCTTCTCTCCCCCGACACCCTCTCTTGTCGCACCTGTGAGAAACCGAGTCAGAGTTTTGGTGGTATTAACAATCCCTGCTTGACTGACTGCTCTTTGAAGATTGCAGAGTTGACCCGCCTTGTCAGGTGGAGGTAAACAAAACCGTTGGTCAGCAGGGCGGCCCTGGGCCGCGCGTCGGAGGGCCAGAGCTGAGATGCATAATTCGCACCATGTGAGGGAAATGCATGTTTTCATTTTTTTTTATTTTATAAAACTGAACGAAGGTGTTCATGTCAGCTGTGAGAGTGTGAGGTTATTTTCACTTACATTATTCCCACCTCTGGCCTCATTTGACCCCTTTTGCTGATTTCTTTCATTTGATGATCAAAACCACTTATTGCCAATCATAATCTGTGTGCCCCAGGAAGAGTAAAATTACCAAGTCGATGTCCGACAGAGCGTTTCACTTCTGGTACCTGCGCTGATTGGACCTGCTGACTCCCTTCTCCCTTCTAATAACAGAGTGAATTCTTATATCCTAAATTTAGGATTCTTGTCATTTATTCAGATTTTATTTTTTCATAATCTACCACAACATCGTCAAAAAAAACAATTTTAATTTCCGGTTCTGACAGAATGGGATCTGTTGCGTTAGAGGAGCCTTCTTACCTGAACAGAAGGAATTTAAGGACTTTATCTAGTGTTTGTCCACAATCCGTCTTTCCTTTTAAACTGAACTCAAGACCATGCTCATGAATTCCTTTGTGATGTCCATTTATTTAAACATTATTGATTGAAATCACAAACAGGATTTTCTGGGAAAGTGTCACTATGCATTAACATAAGGAATACTGTTTTCCAAATAACCAATCCATAGTTCTATCTTGTTCAAATCAGTGATTTACAGCCCTTCTATAGCAGTCATTTTATCTCTCTTGATGCTTTACTTTCTTTCTGAGTAAATCACATTAAACCGCATTTGATGTACAAAAAGTACAACATAAACGTATGTTGTTATTATTATAATAATCACGAAACAAGTTACTAATCCAATGCGGGCCCGTAATTTGGCTTTAGGTGCAAACTTGATCTAAATGATTTTCCTGTCTTAAAATAGAACAGTACCTTGTCCCCTATCCCCAGGAGAGTGAAGCCAAATTTTATTGAAAAGTGAGACTAAAAAATTTAATAATCTGCTTAGCTCAGTGTCTGCAGGAGTGATTGAAACCTTTTCTTTCCGTTATGCAAGTTTATTGTGTAATAAAGACGGTTTAATGATAGAAAAGAAGTAGCAGAGACCCTTGAGTGATGTAACGAGTCCCCCCCTTCAGCCTCGCTCTCCTCCCCTACCTTGTCTCTCTTTCTGCCTCTCTCAGGTTGTCAGAGGTCAAGCGGGAGTTTTTCTTGTCCCGTTTCACCGGACCTGCCCTCTCTTGGGAAACTCCAGTCATGTCTGTGGATTAAAATTCCTGGTAAATTTAGCCAAGCCAGGCCACAGGTTCCTGCCTTTTTTTTTTTTCTCTTTTTTTGGTTTTTGTCTGTCAGACCACATTTGAAGAATATCACCTCACAGTCAGACAGACAGGAGTGGCAGGCTCAGCTCTGGGCCCTTACCTGTCAGGCAAAGTACAGAGTGTTTTCATGGCTTTTTGGGTCCTACTATAATGACTTGTACATGTAATGAATTGAGGTTTAATGCTAGAGTAGAGAGAGAGAGAGGCAGCAATTTTCCCGCCCCGGCCCGAAATAAAGACGACAGTCTTTTCATGTGGTCCCGGCTAATTCAAGTTGCAGTGCTGCAGCTGTGGAATACCTCACAGTGTTTGCCCTTCTCACCCCCCCAACCCCCCCCAAATAACACAAAAATAAAAGGTAAATGAAAAATATCGAAGGTCTTTTCACAGGGAATTGCCATTTTAACTAAATTGTTGGAGGATTATACTTGTTTTGTCTCCAATATAATCAGTGCAGTTACAGTAAAACCATGGTTCATTTCACGCTTCAATTTAAAGAACTGAATTAAGAGTTTTTATGATAACCTTTTTATGTTCCTTTATTAATAAGAACATGTCTGTTCTGTGTCTTTGCTTTGAGCGACAGTATTACGTTATAAACTATTGTAGTTACCATTCTCTGACCCATTATTTGTCTACATTTGTGCTACCTGCTCAATGTGCTGGAATACTCCATTGGGGGCTGTACAAAAAAAAAGTTCCAGGTACTATCCCCCAACTTTTGAACCAAAAAAAAAAAATGTTTAATGCTTACCACGCAATGGAAAAGCAGCTTATAAAATAGAAATCCTGCCCGGCAGCAGGAGTGCTCAAACCAAAGCTTTTGGCTACAATACTCTGTGATCCGCCCTCGTACGGAGGAGTTTGTGTGAACATGAAAATAAGCAGCGAGTGTCATTGTACATCTTGTATCGGTGCTTCTCTAATGTACAAAGACCTCAGGGTGCGATTTGGAAATGAAAGTGTTTTGTAATCGACTTCAGACACACACACACACACACACACACACACACACACACACACACACACACACACACACACACACACACACACACACACACACACTGATCCCATTGTACCAGTCAGGTCTAGCTGGTCTCTGTCTGGGCCAAAGCCTGTTAACTTTAATTCGAAGCATAGAGGCTGGTAATGAGCACTGTCAGAGTTGACATAACAACCTGCTGCTCTGGGGCTGAGTGCTGGAGTCTGACACACACTATGGCTTGGGGGGGGGGGGCGACCGACCACTGGGGTTGTCACTATACCAGAATTTAGAATTTGTTACTAGATATTAAACTCAAAATGTCATGCCAAATAAGATCACCGTCTCCTATTCCTATTAACTGTGGCATAGTGTTGTCACTCATCAAAAAACAAATAACTTTCTAAGTAATAATTCTTAGCATATTTCCAGTATAACAAAAATGCAAGTGGTGTGTTTTATGTGTAAGACATTTGTTAACTGAAAGAACATCACTTTCATTTGTCTATATGGGATTCCCTCCGTTCCAATAATGATACAATATCCATCCATCCATCATCTGCCACTTATCCTACTTAGGGTCGTGGGGGATGCTGGAGCCTATCCGAGCTGTCATCGGGCCAGAGGTGGGGTACATGCTGGACTGGTCACCAGTCAATTGCCGGGCAACATATTTATAGACAGAAAACCATTCATACTCTCATTTGGGGCAATTTTTCTAATTTAAAAACTTGAAACACTGTTAATCCTGTGTGGGTGTAGTTTGACGGTATCAAATGACCTGCGCCTTGGTTTTATCATTTGTATCTTTACGTTCAATCTTCTTTTGACTCCTCCCCACTTTGCAAAATGCTATTTCATTGGTAGGAAATCCAATTTAGATTTCACTTCATTGACCTTTCTGACATTTTGCAATTTTTGCAAGGACACAGCATAACATAAGTTATAAATAATAAATAGAAATCACTCTGAAGTTCAATCAAAGGTCGTGTACACCTGTGGTGGCACAGATGTACCTAGCTTTTTAAAGGTAGGGGAGCATTTTCAATACTTTAATTGGAATATACTGCAACTGTAGTAGGAATTACGTGTGTGTGTGTGTGTGTGTGTGTGTGTGTGTGTGTGTGTGTGTGTGTGTGTGTGTGTGTGTGTGTGTGTGTGTGTGTGTGTGTGTGTGTGTGTGTGTGTGTGTGTGTGTGTGTGTGTGTGTGTGTGTGTGGCAGTCAGCTGTATGCCATTGCCGGAAATAAAGTGAAGCCCTTTGATTAGAAAAAGAAAATTATGACTACACAACAGGTTTTGATCAGAAGTTACTTCCATCTTTCTTTGAACACTATTTATTTATTTTTCTCTGTGGATGTACATGCATACATATATACCCCCACACACACCATGAAATATTACAATTTAAGTTTCAATCACCCTCTGCCAGATCCTGCCCCAGTAATGACCCCAAAATCTAAACTGTCAACAAGCCACATAGTTTGTTCTAAGTACAGTCGAAGTGTTGACTTGAACACAGAATGCAAACTGCTGGTCAGGGCAAAACAGTTTCACTCAAGGTTAATACTTTGAAAATTGGTTTTCCTTTCCTTTTTTTTTTTTGGTATGTTGTCTCTCAAAATAAGCATTTTTCTATGGGTCACAATCCAGCCTCATTAGAATCAGCTTGTTTAAAGATGACGAAATAAAAGGCCACAGCATTCAGGCATCGCGTGTCCCCGTCTCCCACTCCTCAATAATTCATCTAGACAAGGAGAATGATTATTTTTCGAATATGCACTAAAAATGCCTGTCTTGTCCTCTGTCTCCCTCTCTCTCTTTTTCTGCAACTTTGCGCGCATCAGTGTGTGTTCAAGTGTGTGCTCGTGTGAGCAAGTGTGGACTAGTGCGTGTGCGCGGCTCCTCTCTGCCTGAAACAAAGGAGGTGTCGGGCTGAATTACGCCCCCCCCCCAAAGACTGAACGCCCAGAAAGCTTAGAGATGCGCCGCAGCTTCTGCTGAGTCGCACATGGGCCGTAATGTCTGCCCCCCACCCTCCACCCACCACTACTGAGTTGCTCTAACAAGGCTGTTGGAAGAGGATGAGGCGTGTTAAATGAATAATTTACACAGAGGAGCGCACCTTATTTATTTAATATGGCTGGATGTGACTGAGTGGGCAGCCAGTGTCCCTGACTGCCGAGACACTGCTGGCTAAACGGCTGCTAACCGGCTAATGGAGGGCCAAAACGACATTTAGAGCAAGGTAGTGGGTGTAGGTTGTGTGTTGCAGAAACAGGTCATCCAGAGCTATGTTGGGGTGTTTGGATGGTGTTTTCGTAGCAACTGGAATTCAATTTCTTCCCTTTATTCCCCTTCTTTTAACAACTCATCAGTGAGGCTTCTTCAGTTCAAATGGACTGTGGGGAGTTTTGTGTGTGTAACTGCCAGGGTGGGGGCTAAGTTGTGATGGCTTATGTTAACGAGAGAGTTTTTTTGCAGAAACAAGGTTGACTGGGGTTGTTGTGTTAATGGGGGTGTTGTTTGGGGGAACAAGTGTACAACTTCTAGGGGTCTTTACCATGACCTGATGACGAAGAACCTCCATAGACACGCTAAAGTATAATGTTTGTGTTTAACAGTGGGAGTGTGGAGAGGGAGGGCGACAGGACAGGGACCATCCCAGAGAGAGGAGGAGCAAGGGAGCAGCTAAGGTGGAAGGAATCACCCAACAGGTAATTTTTACTTGTTTATTACTTCTATTTTTTTTCATTGTATGAAAATGACTCCAAAGCAAAGTAGTGTGAAACACACACTTTAATATTTTAAATGAGTGATTTGGACAGGATTTGAGTAAAGTAGTTAAAAGAAAACAAAAGATGAGATTTTTTTTTCATTTTATTTTCGGTATAAAAGTGTATAATGCATTTTTGGACATCTCATCAGAAGAATTTTTCAAGATGTGCAGTATATTGAGGTTTCGGGTACTGATCGAAATTTGACCAATTTTTTTTTCATTGAACTAACTGGAAATGGACAGCCTGTTTTTTGGGGGGGAGACATACTCCCTCATTCTTTCTTTCTCATTTCCCATTTCCAGTAGCTATATGTAATAAATATAAATAAAATATGTATAGAAATAAATATTAAGATATTCGTTTTATTTTTTAACAATGGATTTGTTTATGCTATGATTAATCTGAACAAAGCACAATTGGGGGGAAAAAAATGTAACTTCCAAAACCACACATATTCTGTACAGCAAACACTGCGAACTCTGCATCGTAGAGTTCAGGTCCCATTGTTTCTCCCGCGCCTCCTCCCCACCGAACGTGACCCCAGGAATCTTCAGCTGTAACCTACATGTGGGAAAGGGCATGGCTGGTCTCTGACCAGGGCCTGATTTTATTTTTTGTCCATTTGTTGATTGCTATGAGTGTTTGAAAGGGGACTTGAGTAAAATGTAAAAGGTACTGCTGGGAGCGAATCCTCAATGACGAGCCCGGTTGATGCAAGCCGAGAGAGATAACCAATCAGAGATTTGGATTGACCTCAGATTACGACAGAAATTAGATCCCCCCCCCCGTCAACCTGTTTCTCTTCTTTTACTTGAGTGATGTAGTTCCACTCAGCATGAGAGGATACATCACCATTTTGTGTGTGTGTGTGTGTGTGTGTGTGTGTGTGTGTGTGTGTGTGTGTGTGTGTGTGTGTGTCCCAAGAGAATGAAATCCCACAGCTCATGCTGACCTCATTATAAAAATAGCTCATCTATCCAGCCATCACATTTCCCTCCTTTACCCCTCTCCTTTGCAATCTCTTATACATCATGATCCGCTACCACTTTCCCCTTTGTGTCTCCGTCAGTGTTTACAGCGGACTTAACGTGAGATTAAGAGCTTATGCAAGTCTTTGTAACAGCAAGGCTTCCCCTGCACCTGTCATTACTAATCTAGCCCTAATATGGGATCATAAGATGTCTTTTAATCAAAAAAGAACTCTTAATACAGTGTTCACATGACCTGCTGAACAGCATCTCTTGTGAAGATACTTCCCTACGAAAATGCATTCCCATTTTTAGCCACTCTGGACAGCTGCTTTTTTCTAATGGCAATGTTACAGGAGTGGGAACACCCCCCCCACCCCCTCCCATTTACGGTACTATTTCAATTCACAGCACCTTTAGATGTCATTAGGCTTCTTCCTGCACGACAGCCTGTCCGGGAGATTTAATAATCCACCCATGACATCAGCTACAATGCTTCATTTATGTAATTAAGACAAAAAAGAAAGGCTGTGAATGTTTGACGGATCCTTGATTAAGAATGAGAGGAAAACATTGCTGCTATAGAGGAAAAAACAAACAAACAAAAAAAACAGGCCACTGAGCCATTTTTTTTCTGGAGCTGCTCATGGCTGCTGAACGTCCAGCAGCAACACACAGCAGTTTTCCATCGCGTCCATCAGGTATCATGACCCCTTGTCAGCCCTCCATCTCTACTGTGCAACAGATTTAAGAGCCTTTTTTTTATTAAAAAAAAATTTACACAGGTTCATTTCCAACACATCCATCCTTTGAGAAAGCCTTTGCACTTCTGTCTTTGAGTACATATAAAAGCCCATATCATACACAATTAGAATATAATAACTTTTCCTCTCTGTTTACCATCATTAGTGAATTATTTTATGTAAATTAACTAATTAACTTGTGATCATTCCTTATTACTTTAACATTTATTGAATCATTTTCGGCAAAAAAAACAAAATGTGGGTCATGACAAAATCTAAGATAGATGATATTCTAAATTCACTGACATATTGCCCATCCCTAGTTCTCTGGATGAAAAGTAAAAAAGAAAAGTAATAGGCCACTATTTTAAGAACATTTGTTGCAACACAGTTTTCTGGCATCTTCTGAGCCTGTCAATCTGTCAAAATCCAGCCCGACTGAAATTTACTTTGAATGGAAAAAAGACGTCAAGCTTTATCGCAGATCCTTTCCACGATGCGTTTAGAGGACACAGCCATGAACTGCAACTCTCTCCATGTAATGAGCTACCAATTTTATATGCAAGAATCATCATTCCCTGTTAATGTGCTTCACATTTCCAACGTTACATCACCAAGCAATATTCATCAGTATGCATTGTGCTGGATTTTGATCTGGAATGTCTTTAGTACTGAAGTCATGTGCCGCCGAAATAATTCGAGAAATGAATGTAGAAGTTGTGCAGAGGAACACCAACTGAGTGAGGGCTGATTTAAAAAAAAAAAAATAAAAAAAAATCACAGACTTGTGATGTACTAAAAGGCGGAAATGTGACAAAGTATATGAACACGCTGTTCTTGGATGAAAGACCTTTCATTTCAGTCTCC
>CAAKHD010003963.1:4403-16343 GCA_901007705.1 Fistularia tabacaria | reverse complement strand
CCCTGGATTTTTGCGGGGGGGCAGGCGTGGGGGGGGGGGTTTTGGGTTTTTTTTTTTTTTTTTTTTTTTTTTTTTTTTTTTTTTGTGCTTTAAGGACTTAGATCACCAGTTGTGAGAAGTGTTAATAATTCATCTCAGCCCCTCCGTGGGAGCAGTCCTCTTGCCTCTCTTGTATCATTTAATCCCCTTTGTCGGATTAAAGGAACCTCTAATCTTAGCGCTGCTTCTCAGTGAGCAGGCGGAGAGATGCTCCCCGCAGCCTATCGGCATTGTTAGCACTCAAGGCTGATGCTCAGTGGGATCTTTGCGTCTTCAAAGAGGCAGTGTCACTGCCGTGATCTATTTAATGATTCCTTGACACTTTCAGCCTCGCGCATTCTCTTCTTTTGCAATTGTTGTGTCTCTTCTAGCCCTTCCTGTGGCGCCTCATTACACAGAAGTGCGCACGTATTGACATTGCTCGCTCTCAAATATTAGATAATGAGAGAATCCATTTTCATGTCCACCTCTCCTTGCATGTTAATAGTGTTTATATGACGCACAAATTGTTCGTTATAATTACCAACAAAGCAGGCCATTCGAATTCACGGGCTTTCCATCTCCCTCATTTCTGCTTTTTGCCTTCCGACTGACAACGTCTCATGACATGCACTTTCGGAAAAAAAAAAACCCGAAAACAAACAACAACGGATGGATTTTACGTCAACACATTTGAAGAAATAACATTTTCCAAGCCGATCTTCGAGACATTTCGGGGAGGCGCGGAGGTGGTCGTGAGCTGAAACTGATAGGGATCGGCAATCTGAGAACCCCGGGTGAGGCAGATACAGTGTGAAGTCTCAGCTATCACTAGCCTCTGGTGGAATGGACTTCAATGACAAGTCATCCCCCTCCTCCCCCCGTCCACCTTTCCCTCCCGTTTTCAGGCCCCGGGCTCTTCCCCTGTCTGCACGGCACTTGGTAAAGCAAATACTTCCACAGCCTTGTTTTGAATTTGAATCTGCGCTCGGTTCATTTCGTTTGCGCCCCACATTTACAGAGATACTTTTTCCGCGATTTTGCACCGCATCTCGGGCCCGACAAACGCGGATGGATGGATGGATGGATGGATGGATGGATGGATGAATGGATGCCTCGTCATTACGCCGGGAAGATGTTTGCCGGGGATGATCATTTCACATCTCATTTGCGTGCCGGCATGGTGTCACTGGATTTCTCTCGCCAGGAGTAATTTCCATCGACTTCAAATTGCTGTTCCTGATCAAATTCAACATCGTGACACTGCATTACGATCACAATGACTTCCGTCGTGCCACAGTAACTCTCCTCCAAGCCTCTGGTTGTGTGAGCGAGAGAACCAAACTTTCACTTCTACCTTCCACGCCCGCAGGCAGCTTTGAGTTTTATGGGCAGACTTTTTAGTTTAATAATTTCCGGGAACTGAATACCGTGCGTATTTTATTTGAAACTGTATCTCATTCCAAACAAAAACATTTTTATTACGTTTTTCAAAGTTGAAGTAAAGATTGCCAAAAATGGCAAAAGTTTTGGTCTAATTCTCCTTCATTGTTTTTTAACAAATAATGTAGAAGCGAGCTGTAAAGGTCTTTACACAACAGCTGCTTGACATGCCCTTGCAGGGTAAACACAGGTAATTAATAACATTAATCACGGCCCCGTTTTCATTCAGGAAGGGCCGGTCGGTGTCAGGGTGCCCGCCAAATCCTTCAATGGCCGTGAGACATTGAGAGACCACTATTTTTTCAATTACTACTCTGGTGCTTCCACCTTGATGCGAGGCTGTTCACTGTACAGACCTCTACACGCATACTTCCAACAACTTACGTACACACGGTGTCTTTATGGGATTTATGTAGCATCATTCCGGTGCAAGCAATCCATCCTGTGTGGTCATTTTGTGAAAAAAACATTGCACGGCTAGACCCCCGAACTTCGCTTTGACTTTCATACATCCTTGCGGCCTGATTTACAAAGACATTGACAAGTCGGTGGATTAACACCAGGTGTATCGGCGGCACAGCGAAGGCTGCAGCACAGCATCATTTATATCCGTCCCATCTGTCGGCAGTGGATCACCAGTTCACGGAGGTCTCGTGATCAGAAAACAACCCACTTACTTTCCATGCTTGATATCTGACATAGTCGGGAAGCCAGGAAATTACTCTCCCTCCGTATTCGCACAGCCCGGCAGAGTTGCCATCACCACCAGGTGCACCACAGATATAAGTGAGCCCTGTTGGAGGAAATCTAATTGGATGTGTTTCAAGCCCAACCGATCTGCAATAAATGTTAATGTGAAGAGAGCAATTGGAGAGAATGGGGTAATTTTTTTTCTCTTTTTTTTCTCTGTTGGTTCAAACAATCGTTTCGGGCCGGAAGCAGGAGAGAAAAGGTGGGGGGGAAAAAAAAAAAAAAAAGGCAGACCACCAGCTATTATAGAAATACAACCCCAGCTCTTCTGTCTCCCTTAGTTGGCCGTATCGGACCATCTGGGATTGCAGAGTATCACATTTACAGACCGAAAGAGGAGAGGAGGATTTGTTTTGACTGCTTCGTCCTCGCACAGGAATAGCGGTGCCCACCTCGGAGGACAACTGAGAATTGGTCACTCCATCGCTGCGTTTGCTGATTACAGCACGCTTTCACCGAGTCCCGTTTATCTGCTTCGTCCGGGAGGAATAGCGAGACGACCATCAGTGCTCGACTGAAAATGATCCTCCAAGATTTTCAGTCCAGGCGGTTTTTCCCTCTTATTTGTAGTCAAAAGGGGGAAACAAAGTTTGTGATTTCTTGTTTTTCCTGTTTTCCTGTGTTCGAGACTTTTACCATTTTAATGACACACAAATGGTCTCTGTCATAATTCTTTGAGCAATTCTGCGCTCCCGACTGCACGGATTGGTGAAAACTTAGCAAAAATGGGAACATCTCCTTCCTACTTCTTCGCTTTTCCTTCAATTTACATAAACAATTTCTGCATCGTGATGAAGAGCTGAGCAGTTGTATGGATTTAGACATACATGTTGACAAATGGGCACATTCCCCTGTCCCCATTTCAAGTTGCAGCCTGTCACCTGCAGTTCCTCATCTAACGGCTGACTGAGGCTGATCCTTCCTTGTTCTCTCTCACTCTGCTATACTTCAAACCGGTCCGCTGTCAGAAAATGCCGAGGATGTCCTGTTTTGCGGATGAATTTTTGATGAACAGCAGCACTCAGCGCTGAGCTCACTGACAAGCACCAGGCCGGCGACTTTGGTTAAATGCTTTTAATGCGAAGTTGCAGCGGAAAATGACACACAAGCTTATTGGGTGAGAATTACGGCAAAGACGGGGGCTTTCATCAGCAGGCTGCAGGCTCAATCAACACAATGTTACACATATCGGCGATAGCGACTTGAAAGACATTTATTCAAAAGGAAATCTTTGAGTTTATTCACTTGAAGTTGGCTCTGTCTCCGATTAAACTCGAAAGCTTTTATTCAGATTAATTGCAACAGGCATCGTGCACAGAGCAGCGCAAGTGTGAAATGTGATGCTGGGTGTCCAGGTGAACGGAAAGATTCGGTCGCCCGAGGGCTTGTCACACACCAGAGCGCTGGAATATGTGGAGCTCAAAGCCTGGATTTTCAAACTTGACAAAAACTTTACAGTGCTACGGGTCAATGGTGTTGCCTTCCAAGGAGATTAGATAACATAATACAATACGATAAGATAAGATAAGATCAGAAAATAGTAATTTATTAGACTCACTGCGGGGAAATTCAAAGTGCCAATAGTAGTTCGGACATAAGCGTACGACTAGGGCCCATTTTCAGGTGAAAACGCAAAACTTTCCTTGCCTTTTGGCTGTCTTTCTACACAAGAACGGCTTTGCGGTTCCTGCAAATGTAGCAATAAGGACACGACAGGAGTCTCCATCTCCATGTGACGGCTAAAACGTAACGCATTGAAAACGGGCACGCGCACGTAGGTTGCATTTAAATGTCATGCGCGGTTGGGGATAGCATAACAACAATGGTGGACCCCAGGGTAGCCCAGAGTATTTGGACTCCCAGTCCATAGCTGTCTTCTAATTAACCTGCCTTTTATTTTAGGATCACTCCCGGCAATATTTCATATTTCAGCATTACAAATACTCGATTGATTGCCGTTGACGCTGCCCTGGGTCAAGAGGTGTCACTACGCACGCGTGTGTTCCAGTTCATCACAGAATCAAATGGCAAACTACTGGCCTGGCGTGTGTAAAATAGCA
The DNA here is from genome assembly GCA_901007705.1 of Fistularia tabacaria. NCBI lineage: Eukaryota > Metazoa > Chordata > Actinopteri > Syngnathiformes > Fistulariidae > Fistularia > Fistularia tabacaria. The sequence goes on along the minus strand of CAAKHD010003963.1, from coordinate 12,072 downwards.
TTTCTTGTGTTCGTGGACAGAGATGGCTTTCGAAACGACTCAGTCTGCCCATTGAACAATTTGAAAACGCGACGTTGTTGTGTAAAAGGGGCCTAGGATCAGTGAGATAGTACTCAAGCCCTGTCACTCTCACAGCCTTGTTCCAATTTTTGACAGTGAGTCACCATTTCTTTTTTGTCTTTTTTAAAATGTCACCAAACATTATGCACACACTTAAGTAATTAGTCAGACATGCTTGGTTGGCGTAGCTGAGGGAAGGTCAAAACATACCCGGTCTTGTCAAATTCTTGCTGCTTCATTAAAAAATAGAATAAATACAATTTTGGTGTTGTGTTTCAGTGGTTGGCACGATAAAAAGCCTTCATTATTGTAACTCGGTAAGATTCGATCTCATCACATGTTTTGCTGATTTCCAAGCGTGTTGTCGTACAAACCAGTCTTCTCTTCGTGTCAAATTAATTCACGGATATCATCCCCTGACCTCCGGTCATGTCATGTCCTAGGCAGGAAAGTCAGATATGGCTCCAGGGTTCGAAATATGACACAAACTAATAGCAGAAATTAGGCAACAGCCTGACAGAAAAATTAGATCACTGTCTTAACTTTCAATTAATATGATTTGACTTTTTCTGGAGGGACCGGAAGCATCGTGCGGACTGTCACACCGAATGTCCCCGTGACATCTTGCCGACATCCTCGACTTGTTTCGGTTTTTGCTTTTTTTTTTTTTTTTTTCCTTGTTGAGATCATTGCAGACCCAAGGTTTCTCACTTCCGGCTTTTTCAATTAAGTTCACCAGACAACCCGGGTGTAGATTCATAACGAAGTAGACTTAACTTCCTCCTAATTACTCAATCATGATGGAAAAGAAAAAAACGACAACTGCGAAAAAAAAAAAAGCCGAAAATGTGCCTGCTGTTCCCATTTAAATTCAATTAGATAATTAAGCTTTGAGACGCCGCAAGTCGGAAGAAACAGTTTCTCAACTGCGTGCGCCCTAATCGTCCGCCTACATTTTTTTTTTTCATCAAGAAACGAGTGTAGTTTTCAAGCTGGTACCAGTAGGTGAGACTAAATTTACAGGGGTAACAGGATTGAATTGACATTCTGTAACTAGAATCGTACAGAGAAAGCAGTGTGAAAAATGCAAAATGCATGTAAAAATGCAAAAACTGCATTTTGTCTTCTTCTATTCAGGAGGTATTGTTGTATTCATTTTTTTAATGATCTATTGATTTATGGGGCGGCATGGTGGCGCAATCGTTAGCACAAAGGACCCTGGTTTGATCACGACAAGGCGACCTTTTCTGTGTGGAGTTTGCATGTTCTCCGCGTGCCTGCGTGGGTTTCCTCACGCGGTCCCAAAAAAAAAACGTACAGCAGGTTGTTTGGAAAAAAAAATTGGGAAAATTGCCCCCGAATGAGTGAGCCGTTGAATGGTTGCCTGTTTGCGAGTCCAGGGTGTACCCCGCCTCTTGCCTGATGACAGCTGGAATAGACTCCAGCGGCGGACGATGGATGGATGGATGATTCGTATGTATATTTCTTTATTTTCATTTATGTATACACTGAATATCATTGATATGATATTAAGAATATTATAGTATTTCAAGTTCATTTTCCCGCTGATGGGAAGGGGAGGCTATGATATCATATACCACTCAGATGATGGTCTATATGAAAATGTTAAAAAGACAAGGATTCCCTCGATTACCTTTATCATATTATTCCAATTCCAAGAGTTTAAATATCAGTGTGACAACACATTAGTCATCTTGCGGTGCAGGTTATCAGAATTGATTTGTTGTATCAATTCCTTTGACATTCACGTGATAATCCAAGTAAATAACAGTTTACTGACAGAACTTTATTTGTTTCCAGACAAACTCATTTGAAAGGTTCGAAATGTTTCTCCGGTGATACGATCCTTTGGGTAAACACGGATTTCCACGGTTGCGTTCATTTAATCACAACATAAACATATGACACCAAGCCTCAGCCGTCGCTAAATAACAGACGTAGCCTGAATACATTAAAAAAAAAGAAGATAATCATGGACCAAGGCTGTAAAATAACTGGTTCACGCTGCTCTTCCTCTCCTATTTACCATGCAAACGTCCTCATCCACTTGTTGTTCCAAGCATCTTAATTGCCACAATTCAGTCGCATGTCGTCCAATTAGGCTGAATTGTAATTGCTTGGGATATTACACTTTGCAAGAGCATTACTTTTTTTTTTTTTGCTACGGGGGGGAACCCTGCCGCTGAAGAACCCCCGAGATCACGTGTGCAGATACTCGGCGCACAATAGTATATGCATGGCTGCCTGACTGTGCTCTATCCCCCCCGCCCACCCCCCACCTCGGTTCTCTCTGTCTCTCTCATGATGATTGTGATGGAGGACGAGTTCTGCTGTTAAAAATTTAGATTAGAATGTTTTTGAAAGCAGCAAAAGGACAGAGGTAGTCAGCGGTGCAAAACTTTATTTTTAACTGAAAAGCCACTTGTTTTTACTTATTTATTTTTTCTTTTTTTTAGGGTGGATTATGACCTTGTAAATGCCGGCAGAGAGTGATTGATTATCATCCCGAGTTTACTGCCCAGCTGAATTTTCCCCGCAGTCACAAGGAAGATGCAACAGCCATAGTTTGAAATAAGAGACTCTCACAAACCCAGTTAATTGCACCTCAGTGGTTTACAGCATTATTATCATTGTTAGTCTGTTATTTATTTATTTTTAAACCCCGCCGATACTAACGCATCCACTCTAACTCGCTTTCTTTCGATATACCTCCTTACCTCTCTTTGCTCGTTGCAATAAAACTTTAAAGAGATAAGAAGCTTTTTTCTATTTCAGGGTCACCATTAGCCTGAATAATGCATTGACAAGAGGAGAGCAGTTTGAGTTCTATAGAGGATAGAAGCACAGCCTTCAATTAAATTATACATCATTATCACAGCTGGCAAGCCTGCTGCGACCGTACCCTCTCCATCCTCCTCTAAATGTTCCATGTTACTGTCTTGTCCAATATAGTGAGTTAAGCAAAGGGCCGTCCTGTGCCAGCACAGCGCTGGGATGTAGATAAGACTCTGTGCTGGGTGGAGGGACACTTATAAAAAAAAATGAAAAATAAAAAAATGAACTGTGAACATTCTGGGGTTGGTTCCTGTCATGAGCATCCTAGTCATGGACTGCGACCCCCCTGCTGTTGGCATTTCTGCTCTGCACTACTGTAGCACAAATCATGGGCAATTTGGCCTCTTTTTGTCACATCCGGTGGCTGGTATTTTTTTATATTTTTATTTTTTATTTTATTTTTATTTTTCATCTTATTTACTTTCATTTTATTTTTCTCCTTCATTCGGTTGCTCCCATCAGGGGTGAATCTACTTCCTCCACTAACCCTTTTCTCCACATCCAACAAACTAACTTCATGTCCTCTTTCACTCTAAACATAAATCTTCTCTTCGATTTTCCTCTAGGTCTCCTGCCTGGCAGTTCCAACCTCAGCATCCCTCCACCAATATATTTACTATACCTCTTCTGCACATGTCCAAACCATCTCACTCTGGGCTCTCTGACTTTATTTCCAAGACATCTAACGTGTGCTGTCCCTCTGATGAACATATTCCTGATCCTATCCATTCTCGCCACTCCTAAAGAGAACGTCAACATCTTCATCACCTCTACCTCCAGCTCTGCTTCCAGTCTTTTCCTCAGTTCCACTGTCTTTTAACCATTCAGCATCACTGGTCTCACCACTAACTTGTACACCTTTCATTCTGGCTGTTGTTCTATTATCTGACATTACCCCTGACACATTAATTTAATTCAATTTAATCTAATTTAAACAAATTCAAACAAATTTAATCTAATTCATTTTATTTATTTAGTTTTTTAAAATTTCATTTCCCTATTACATAAAAGCATGTTACTAAAGCCCATTGAACCTAGACATAAAAATATTATTTATAGCTTGTGATTATATAAAGCTTTTGATTTTAACAAGTGAAAGTTGAGTTGATGTGTGAGCCGTTTTTTGACCTTATTGTATCTTTAGGTGTGCACAGCCAGCTTCATCTCTCAGAAAGTGCGTCAAATGACCCCGCCTTTGTAAAAACACACGGCCGAAAGCGGGATTCATGCAGGACTCAGTGACCTGCTTCCGTTTTCTACATCGTCAATGCCGGTGCTTGCTGTTGTCAAAATTCAAATCTGCGTTAGTGAGGCGGCCTTTGCATTTGGGTCCAACAGTCAGCACATCTCATCATCAAACAGCTTCCACTTCAAGAGCCCCATCGTCAGGGTCTAACAGCAAACTGGAAAATGCCGCCGCCACTTGCACCGTGCTCATGAACCAATATGTCGTGTGTCTTCCTACACCAGTAGAATCAGGATCAGCAGCATGAAAAAAAGATGATTGTTTTTTTTCTGTCAGCGAAGGAGCCTAATTGACCCGCTGTCGGGAGACTTTTAACAGATGTTGTTCCTTTTACACTTAATTTCCAGGGACTTTATAGACATCTGGGTTATATTTTGTTGCATGTGTGCAGTTATTCCTGCTGGATCACATTCATGCAACCTTATTAGTTAACTTCACTCATTTGCTCTTGCAGAATCCCCTTTTTAATACGTATTATAGATAATTCTAACTTGCAATGCAGTCTATTTTACGATCATCGTGTCTAGATTATTACCGGTGTGAGCCCAGTGGATCTAATGGTCTCGGTTAGTTAATCACGAAGACAAGGTGGAGAATTAAGGGATTCTTCTCGTCGAAGAGATTTCTCCCTTTCACTTTCTTTCGGGAAGCCCGAGTCACGTTGCCAATCAGGTGGGGGTTTAGTCCGAGAAAAGAAAAATCCAGATGTTCCATGTTGTTTTGAACCCCTGGAGATCCCTCTTCGTGGAAGATATGTCAGCGTGTTCTTTCATACGAGGCAGAGGATTTTTGACAGGAAGGCGAAGGACACTACAAAGGCCGTCCATACACTGGGCTTTAGCATGCATCCTCTCCAATATCCTTTCCTGTCCTCAAAAGAAAAAAAAAAAGTCATGAAAGCGTCTTCCTATTTTATTTTCAAATGCATCTTTTTAGTTGGATTTTGAGGGATTTAGGAGGGCGAAAGTGTGACTCTTTTTTCGGAATTGAAGGAAACACAGCCAGTAGCCGGTCAGTCTGTCAGTGAGCTGCACAGCTGGCAGATGCTCATTTCTAACTTTCTTATACTTATTAAAAACGTATTAGCATTGAATTGCAAATTACGTAAACTTTTCTTTTTTTTTTCCACAAGCGCTGCTTTAGGCACCACTCGAATGACATTGATCAATCGAGTCAATAATTTAATGTTTAAAATCTTCTCGCATAATAAGAATGGAACCTTGTGGTGTTTTTATATATTCATTCACAGTTATATTTATTTTGTAATGGATAAGCAGATGGAAAATCTTCTTTGTAAGAACTTGAAATGTTTCGATCAACCCAGTCCGGTAATATTATGTCATGAAATCAAAACCGATTAAAAGGGAGGCGATACGAGCATAATATGACGGGACGGTGATCACACCGTTGAATTTTCTCATCACAATCAACGATGGTGAAATTAATTGCTTAGCGGGCTTGTGAGATAATTTTTTGCACAGTTGATCTCAAATGCGACGAGAGGAGGATTTCACTCATTACATTTCATGCAAAAGGAAACTAATTATTGTGGAAGGGGGGGTCGGAGTTGCGGCTTCTGTCAGGAAGAAACTGCAGGACTACAGTCATGCAAAGTAAATCCAAAGCATTTTTGACACGACTGCAAACGAGGAACTAGTGGGCGACATTCAGGCTACATCTTTGTTTCTACTTGGAAGTGAACGTCGGAGTTGAGAAGGACATTCTCAAGTGTGTTATTACCTGCCCCGTATTAGTGCTGCATTATTAACATTGTCCTTAGCCCACTAGTTAATTAACCCCAAAGACCTTAATTTATCGACGAATAATGCATTACTATGGATTAATTTCCCGTTCCCGTTACTAAGATTGATTGATTATAATCACAGCTGCGTTATCAGCAATGTTTAAATATGACCATATTATCAGTGGGTTACCGGCAGCAGTAAACCGCCGTAGCACAATATGGAGTTTAGTACCCGTGACTTTCCTTCATGCTAAAGTAAACGCTGATTTTTTTGAGATGATGGAAATAGAAAACAACAAAGTGAAATTCTTTGTTTTAAAATGGATTCATAACAACTTAAAAGAAAGTGTTTATTTGTAATGTGATAAAAAAAAAAATGTTACTATTGAAGTAAAAGAATGCGTCGTGTACCATCAGTAATAAGCGTACACTTTGACATGGATAACACTGTTTTAGCATCTGTTTGTACAAGCTAATATGAAAACCCCCAGATACTCTTCAAGCCAGCCTTTGAAAAACGGCTTCTACGCCATGCTATGTGTAAATACCTCACGGTGACTTTTTGCTTTTATTGTGCCCGCTTTTATAAAAAATTCAAAAGAGACTTCTGTATTTTTCCTTTTTGCCATGAACGCCAATGACGCAAATCTGTGAAAGTCGTGGAAATGATGTGCCGCTGCACTTTTGTCTGTTCTGTCCTTCCTACAATATCAAAACAAGTTTGATGCTTTTCTTCGAAGAAAATATAAGTTCCAACTTTTTCAGCTTATCCCACTGATTATTTTCCGTAAACATCTGGATACAATACAAGATACACGCATTACGGTGTGACAAACAACTGGGTGACTATCGCAGTGATGTTCTTTTGGTGGCCCGACGATAAGCGGCGCCGGGTTCGGATCGCATCGTCGCAAAGTCATATTTCAACCAGCAACTCTCAGCACTTTTGTATGGCCGATGTGGAGTGTTCATTGTCCGATCTATCATGCCCAGTTCGGCTGTCAGATCCAAATTCAGATCTCTCTCTCTCTGAATATCTAACACCTCTGCTGGACAAATATCAACAGGTAGCCTGGCGGATGCGATGCAAAGTTGTTGTTTTTTTTTCAAAAATTTTACGAAAGGTTCACAAATATTGACCTGAAATTGGGGAAAAAAAAAAAAACCAACTGAAGTGAAAACAAAGGGATTCACGGGATATTGCCTCACCTGTCGAGGATCATTTCACCTTCAAGTTCCTAAGTTGTGCAAGATGAGAAATCATGGAATCATTGCCGACCCCAGTCTGTGATATCCGGTGTTTTGTCACTGAGCGTGTCGCTTCGGCGTCGCGCGGCTCGGCTGCGAGATGAAGTGATATGAAGCTCGCCGATGACGTGGAAGATGAGACGCGTGCTGCCCGCGCGCCCAGGATCAAGACTCTAATGACTGGTAAAACTGGTAATTTATCCAGGTTGAGCCCCGTCGGGGTGATCACGCCAGTTCCACATGAAGATAAGAGAAATTCTCCCTCCCGCATTTCAAGATAGCGGTCACCGGCAACGGCTTTATCACCAAGGCCTCTGTAATTACACTTCTACTGGCTTCAGGAAGAATAACAAACCACACACTTAGATGATGCTTACTGGAAAGCCTCTTGGTCTGATTGATGCGGTGAAAAGCCCTTCATGAACAGTTTTCACGAAGGTTTGATGGGATGTCGATAAGATGTTGGGGCGTGTCCCCCCCCCCAGTCCCCCCCAAGGTGTTTGCCACTTTGGGGG